>SKCR01031859.1:0-194247 GCA_019454045.1 Zanthoxylum bungeanum
TAAATGTAAATACACAATAATTACGTAAATGACTATCGGGTCCTTTTTGCACGTTTCTTGCGTTTAACCTTTAAACGACTTTATAAATAATCAATATTATTTATTCTATGTTGCTCTAGTGCTCTACGAGTATGTTTCATTATGGAGACTCTCTAGGTTCAGGTATTTCCGTCACGAAATCAAATTTCTTGTCCATAATCTATCCACCCGTAGATTATGACGATCACGGATAATCTCGCTGAACCACACAGGTCGAGGTCAGGGCAAATGTATAATTCCTCCGTCACAGGTATCCGGATTAATCCCAGAGATATAGATGTAAACGTCAAATCTCTATGGGGATTATCCAGTCGACTATTCTATTAGCAATTCTCATAAGAATGTTTAGAACTAGCTTCTAAACTTTACCACGGGCCCATGGATTTATCTCATTGCTAATTGTATGGACTACCTATGCTCTGGTACACAGAACTGACGGATCCTATCTTGACACACATAGGACACACTGAGGATCTATCTACACCCAACGAACAGGCGGAGGTCTGATCTAAATAGATCGGTGACGTGACTGCCATCTAAGTGTAGAGGATGTCTCATGTGCCCACTATGGCATCTCAAGTCTAAGAATCACAAGTGCTACTCAACCCAAGAAGATTCTTATTGACGCTGGTGTACCATCCATTAAGAATCTTCGGTGAGTCGTTCAGTGTTTATCCGCTATAAACACCTACAGGTCTATACCAGTCTCCAAGACTTATGGTTCATTGAGAAACCATTGGAATCATATATTCCTAGTATACGACTTGTACCGGTCTCAACGGGTTTACTTTGCTGACCAAGCAGTGTAAACCTTGACCAGGAACTGTCTGAGAATGACAACGTCATGATACGTATCAATGTCCGTTGCGACGCTTTTGCAACTGTATCATGACTAATCATTCCAAGGTCATTACGTCTTTACCATATTATAAGATTTATTATATTAAAGAAGCTGCATATATTATTCATAATAATATTGTTTTACAGAAGTATTTACAAGGAAATACAACCGGGAATTGGCGCTGTGAGCACCAACCCCAACACATAATCCATTATTCCAAATCATATAACATTGTTCGAACTCTTATTCTTCAATATTATCACGATCCGCGACTACAACATCCGTCCGAAAATCTTCTAGAACTATCTCGAAAATCTGGGATGTTACATTCACCCCTCCTTATAAAAATTTCGTCCTCGAAATTTCTCCATCCCTATAACTGTTGATCCGAACCTGGTCGAATGTGCGAAAACTATCTTACTCTATACTTTACTGGTGTAACCTCTCTGCCTTATCTGTTAGCTAATCTCTATCTATAAGCTAAGATCTTTAACAGCTTATCCGCGGCTTTAAGCTAACTACACTTGTCTAATTCCCAAGTCCGATTATACTAATCTGGTTCTTCTCTTTAGCTATACCATTCTATTTCTGATCTCAAGTCCTCTGGCCTCACAAGGGCCTTATACCGATACTATCTCATTCTTACTAATCATCTGATTAAAAGGGTGAAAAAGTACTAACTTGATCTAATCTCCTCTCATACAGAGATAACTATTCTATACACATCAATTGAGTCACCCATGGACTCAAATCAAACAAACAAAGCACATAATAAAAGGATCAAATCATCTCAAACAATCATATAAGATACATATAAAGACCTACGTGGTCTTTACCAAACTGAAGACAATCTCTGACAGCTGGATCCCCACAATTGCAGTCACCGACCTCTAAACCATGCTACTGACTGACTCTTAAACCATGCTCTGATACCAACTTTGTAACATCCCGCCTAGGCCAGGATGCTACCGGCAGGAGACAGGAGAACCCATCTTCATAAGCCTCTAATTCTAACGAAATTTCGGCATGATATATTCGTAACATCATGCAACCTGGCCTGTAGCCAGCATCCACATACAACAAGAAACTCAACAATCACGGCCTCAGGCCGGAAACACAATATCAAGGCCTTAGGCCTGAACTTAAAGAACAAATGCAAATACTTGGCCTCCGGCCAGAACTCAAAATAAACTATGCTATTACATGATTAATACAAATGAAATACAAATACAATTGGAAATACACAACAAGGAGTCGTGATGACCCAACTTGACCCATGACTCAATGACTTCCTCGACTACAATTGGGGCGATCCACCGCCTTCATTGTCTTCACAAAACTTCAGCTACTGACCTGCAAAACTAACAACGAAAACGATGTGAGTCATTATGGCTCAGTAAGAAATCATACAGATACTATTCAAGTTTGAATTAATTAACTATTTCTTATTCATTTCACAGACCTGTCGCTCACTTACTGTACCTCTAACTTATCACCAGCTGACAACTCCTGAACACCATTAAACAATTATAATACATTCGAATTCTAATTCATTACAAAAGAAGTTCCATCATTCTGTTTATGCACTATACTGAATGCAAGTTAGTTTCTATACTCTTTACTATCGGGTTCGGTTATCTATTATAACTTTACTCTCTTTCATTAACTTGAAATATCATCAAATCGGACTATTTGAAACTTTATCTCTGTAAACTATCTGTACTCAAATGTAACCATTTATCATGATCTAGCATCCTTACAGTGTGACCCTTCTAAGCAAGCAAGCAACTCGGAACAACCATCTTTGATATACCTATATTATTATAAGATCATGCTACTATACACTCGATTATTACAAATGCTAACTTTATATACATATGCAATGCACAAGGTAACCGTATAATTGTGAATATGAAATCCTGTAATCATAAGCTATTATCTTGTCAATTATTCCTTCCATGTGAATATATGTTACACACATGCATCAAAACACAAATATATTTATATATAATCATGCTATCATGCTTCAATGTCAACTATATGCATCTCAGATGAACCACTAGCATATATAGTTTGTATGCACGTGTATGCTATATATAACTTTAACATGTTATGCTTTTAGATGATGCCATTGAAAATTCTTTCTGAAAAACCCATTATCTCAAAGTTTCTTTCTGGAAAAGCTCTTTCTGAAAACTCTATTTCTAAAACTTTACCTTTCAAAAAAAACTGCCTTTAAAATAACGGTTCGTGAAAACCCTTATTTAAAATCTGATTTATGAAGTCTGAATCTTAAAAATCTGAAAACTTTATACTAGGGATCTGAAAACTAAAAACGGAGACTACTTGATGCCCAGGACCATAACTCAACTGCGGCATCTCTGAAAATTGAAAATCGAAATCTGAAAAACTGTTTCTGAAAACCGTGTATTGAAAATCTGAAACCTGAAAACTGCTCTACGTCCAGGACCATAACTCAACTGGACGTCTCTCTACACCCAGGACCATAACTCAACTGGGTGTACTCGATGTCCAGGACCATAACTCAACTGGACATCTGAAATCAGGATTTTGGGACCCTGTAGCCCTAGTCCTGCTCGAGGATCTGAGAGCGTCCCCTCAGTCCTCCACATGTGCACATGCGTATATAACCGTCAATTCCAACAATGTACAACTGGGATGGGTCAAATCCCAAATCCCGAATCCAAAGTATCTGTCAATTCCGAACTATATCTCAAGTTACATACTGGGGTGAGTTTTTACCTCATGCCCCCAAAAACATAAAACTGTGGATAACCTTTTAAAACATGAGTCAAATCTCAAAACCGTAAGAAACTTTTCTGAAATATTTTTTTTTCTTCAAAACATCAACTTTTGTTTAAAAAAAGACACTTTAAAGTCAAAACATAGTTAACTGAAACTCAATCTCTGAAAATCTTAACACACACACACACATGCACATGCATATATGCCTTTCTCATGCTTCTTTCTCCTCTAGCCATGCTTTATTAAATGTCATACGAGTACATACATCCGGTCATGAATATCTATAACACATTGATATGATTCATATATATGCATTACTTAAACCACACATAAAACTTATCCTTACATTCTATATACTTATCTGTCACGCCCAAACTCATTACATACGTGCTATCCAAACTGTATCAATTCATGATAACATATTAACTCATTCTCAAATCTAATACACACATGTAGATGTTTCTTTTTCGTTTTATATGCTTTACTGTCTTAAAAATGTATACACTACTCACTTATGCTCTCTATCATCTTATATGCATGCATCTATACTCATGATGCTCATATTCTTATATAATGCATAAATTACAACTTTCCCACATATCACTAGTTCATATATATTTATCTCATTAATAACTTTAATCTCATTCCCTAGGGTGTAGTTTCTACATCCCCCATACCCAAGTCTTATTAAAATTATATTTGTGAACACTTAATCAGATACCATGTATGTGTATATATATATATATATATATATATACACTTATTCCTTGTCATCTTAGTCTTTCAATCTAATACTTACTGATGTCTGATGCTTCTAAATACTTATACATAGTAACTTTCCAGTCCAACATAAACATGACCTTATTTGTATGTTATACATATATATATATGTACATTTACTGGTTTATACCTACCCATTCATATATCTCGGTACCTTAATATGCTCATGATTATCCTTTGCCTATAAATCAGTTTATACCTACTTGTTCTTATCTATATGTATATATATATGTACACCTGGTTCTTTCCTTCTACATTCATCTTTATATATATCTACATATAGGTTTCGTGCATATCACTATATACAACTTTATCATGTTACTAATCTCGAAAAATAATGAATTTCTTAAGTGTTCACAGCATGGTTACTTACCTGGCTGAACGAATGCCCGCGATCCGGGTCCGATCTGTCAAACAAGTAACGACACAAGGTTAGAACCGCTATTTGCGGAAACTTCCAAATTATCTAAAATAATTACGGGCTTTCCCCAGAACACTCGAAACATCCCTGTTACTACGATCTAAACTCCATCGCTCTAATACATGCTTGCTTGCTATTCTAACCCAACTAGATAGGTCAAATTCTCATTTTACGCGTTTGCGGCAAAACTTGCGGAAAAGTTTCCGCAAACACAACAGAAGGGTCTCGAACCCTCCGAACTAAACCAAAATTACCCAATTACCCTCGCAATACCATAATTACATCATAACTAAACTTCCGATCATCTATACTCAATCGTGCGAGAAACGCCGTTTTACCGGAATCTCGCTAATTCTACCGGATCGATCATATCTCATCCGATTCACCCCGGATTCTACCACAATTATCATTTTAACATATAAAGACATGTCCAATTCATCTCATTCAAAATCATTACACTACGAAACTATCGAAAACATCCGAATACAAATCGATACACTTGAAAATAACAAAATCTAAACAGAGAGTCGTACCAAAATTCCGAGGCCATACAGACTCCCCTCGGCCATACGAACGCTCTGGTGTCGACGGAATTCCGATCGGAGCTACCGTTCGACATGGGTTTACTGTTCACCGAGCCTTCTCCTCTCGTTTCGTGTGAATTCGGCCAAAGTTCGGCGAAACCGACTCCGTACACTCGTAGTACTCTCAGAGGGCTTCGTTTTAGTAGGTGGCTCGGGCCGTGAGACGACCCGATGAACCGGGATCGACCCCTTCACCATGCGTGAATTTCCTCCCTCGTTTCCCACTGCCGCCGGCGTGACTTGGCCGATCGCCGGCCACCAGAAGATCCCTCATCCCCAGACGATCACGGCGCTACCGGTGCACCGGCCTATCACCGGCTGGAAGCTCACCGGCGTGATGGTTCCCAAAGAAGACGTTTAGGGGTCGGGTGGGGATAATTGGGGTTTTCGCCATTTTTTTGCAATTTAGTTAAACTACGTTGCTCTATATACACTTCTGGAAAATATCATTTTAGCCCCCCGTGAAAATTACAAACCAGTCCCTAATCTAGAACATTCTGGAATATCGCAATTTCGGAGCCCTTCTGATGCGATTCGTGAAACGTGTTCAACACGAAAGTTGTTCGTCTCGGAAAAATGAGTCCAACAGTCTAAAAATCAGCTCGATCAGAGTTCGTTTGCCCTATTCATGTCCAAAACCATAAACTTCACGCGTTTTTACGAAAATCGCGTAACCGGCTTTTGATCCCACGCGTTTTCCAATGCAACAAAAATTCATAATCCATTATTCCAACTCATATAACATTGTTTGAACTCTTATTCTTCAATATTATCACGATCCGTGACTACAACATCCGTCCGAAAATCTTCTAGAACTATCTCGAAAATCTGGGATGTTACAAATTATGACCCATAGCGTCATTATTTGTACAGATCATGGTGTTGTTGTATAAATTAATTATGTGACAAGGAGATTGCACTCTTATCATTTTTGATTAGATCACCTAGATGTATAAATGATAGGAGGTCCTTATGATTAGTTCCTAGATTAAGATGATATGAGACAGTATCAGTGCTCGAAGGATTAATCATTAAATATCCCTAGTCATAGTATTATTGAGACTAGACATCGATAATGCGAAATAGACTAGTATTACACTTGTGTGAGTTGTGAGGGCACAATAGCATAGTTCTCATATATATGGGTATTGGATACTCATGCAAGTGTAATAGGAGGTTGTGTTTACCGATGGTACGGAAACAGCTTCGCTCTGGATAGACCCCTCGGAATTCCATTGGTGGTAAGACTACGTGTATATGGAAGTCCGAAATCAGGGTAGGTGTATTTGGTCTTAACTTGAGACTTGCACCGCTAATACTTGCGACAATCAATATGGTTTGGTTTTGGTCATCCAGGGCTTTAACTGGTTCTGTGTACGCCTCTGCTGGGTATATTGAGAATCGTAGTGTCTTGGATGTGATGTCAAGACAGAAGTATCACTCTAGTCATAGTGGAGATGATGTCACGTAGGATACAGAACTAGTACTCTTAAGTACTAAAGTTATCGGGAAGATATGACTAGGTCATGTTCATCCGACTATAGAGACTAGTTACCAAACATCCGACATGTGCTTCGTACGGGGCAGACACAGTTCCACCCCTAGGCCTAGCACGTGACATCCGATACTGGATCGCAATACGCAATACTACGTATACTACGCCTGACATAGATTATATATTCCAGTAAGAATATTTCTGGAGAATTGGGAAGGCATGGTGTTTTGTTAGAAGCCAACCATGTCTTGTAAATCGGTAAGCACGTGATACGAGGTATGCACGTATTCGAATAATCCGATGACCGTATTTACTCCCAACATATCCAGGGATCTCTTGGGTCGCTTCCCAAAGATTCACCGATGACAGTTGATTTAAACTAGAATTAATCTGGATTAATTTAGAGAGAGAAAATTAATCTGGATTAATTGAGGCTTTATTTAATCTGGGATTAAATGTGTTCGAAGAGAGAGAACGTGATTAATTTGGAATTAATCGGTAGAATGAATTTAATATTTAAATTTGATTTTTCTATTTAATTTATTTGTATGGGATAAAATTAATATATCGGATATATTAATATGAATTGGATTTCATTACGAAATTAAATTCGGACTTTAATATTAACAAACGAATTAATTTAGAATTAATCCGTAAACGACGTTCGTAATATATTTGCGAGGCATCGTTATTTAATTAAATTAGATTTAATTATTTAGCGACGAAAGTTCGTTTAATTGGATTAAACGAATCCAGCCGCGGCAAATATTCGTAGAGACATTCGAAATTTGAATTCAAATGTGGGGCCCACTTTTATGTGGTATTTGGGAGGGTAGTTGGCATTTAAGCCAATACCACTAGCTTTTCATCTACATGATTTTGGTTTTTGGAAAACCAAGACCCAACTACCAAGTTTGGGTAAAAGGGTAAAACCCTTTACCAAACAAAACTCTCTTACTTCCAACACAACACACACTTGAACACAAACCCTAGAGAACACTCAAAAGGGCGTGAACTTGCCTCCTTCTTCTCTTTGATTTTGTGGCAAAATCAACAAAGCTAGCACTTAAAGAAATCAACTAAGGTGATAGGGAAACCACTTCAAGAGTTGGAATCATCACTCAAAGCTTGGATCTTGGAGATCTCTTCTCAAATTTTAAAGCTCAAATCCATTCATTGTAAGTGTATTCCGCAACTTATTTTGAATTTATGAACACCTTTTCTTGCTTATTAGATCATTGGCATGTTCTAGGAACACTAACAATGATATTAGAGCCAATTTTAAGCATGAAAATGTTAGGGTTCATGAGACTAAAATTTGGGGCTTTTATGTTTTGAGCATGATTTTTTCAAATTAATGCTTTGAGCATGCTTAGATTATGTTAACTTAGAGTTGTGCATGATTAAATTTGAGAAAAATTGATTGGATCAAAATTTTGAGTCCCCCTAGCTTGGCCGAATGTAGTAGTGAATAGTATTGCAGTTTTTTTTTTTTTTTTTTGTAACATGAAATGATGCGTTTAAATGTATGTTTAAATGTTGATTGTTGGTTTGATTGGATTAGAATCAAAGTCAATAAAGTTCATGTTAAAATCAAAGAGCATGTTGAGCATGAAATGATGAATTTTGAATTCAATTTGTGTTGAGCATGAAATGATGTGTTTTGACTTCAATTTGTGTTGAGCATGAATTGATGGATTAAGCATGATTAATTAAGTTAATTGGTATTTTGGAAATATTTAGTTTAATTAATTAATCATGGCTAATACACTTTAATTAAAGTAATTATGATATTTAGAATATTATAATTATGTTAATAAGCCATTAAATTATGAATTGGGCTAAAAGTGTGTATTTGGGCTTAATGGGCTTGGTTTGACCAAGTTTGGTTTTGGACTTTTGGATTGGATCCAATTGGGCCCAAAACCAATTCCATAAAGTCCAAATACATCACTTGGCCCTTTAAAGAATTTAATTGGGCCTAATGGGCCTAAATTAATTTGTAGGCAATCTGGTGATTCCTATTGGGCCTTGGCATTTTGGGTTTGACCCATTATGGCCAAAGCCCATGCCTTAAGAATTAATTAAAAGCCCATTGAACTTTAATTAAAACAATATTGGATGTTATTGGGCCTTTGAGACCCATTAAGATTGGATTTGGAATCCAAGTCTTTAAGGCTTATAAGTAAATGTAAATATTTAATTTGGAATTAAATTTAGAATTAGTATTGAATACAAATAAATTTGATTTAAAGTTGTAGTTCAATATAATTCAAGAATTCTTACTTTGAGTATTTTTTTCAAACAAGTTTGACTCGCGCAAATCAAATCGTTGTTTGAACATTGGATGATCATTAATTCAAAGATTAATTAATTGGATTAGATTGATTGAATAACAAGATTTGTATGAATACATGAATGTGTTGCATGAATATTGTATATCGGATGGATATTAGAAGTTAGAATAGTTCTAGCCGGGGAGAGGAAAATGAGTGATTTGTTCTAGGAACAATTTATGAGATATCCATCCGCATATCATTATTAATTTATTTATTTATCGCACCTTATTATGTTTTTAGAATGCATGCTTAATGGTGTATGATGAGACCTAATTAAAGATAATAAATTGGTTGCCAATTTGCACGCGAAAAACCCTCAAAAACATATTAAGCGTTTTTCCTTCCGTTTAGTGATTCTTACTCAAGATCCAAAGTTGGCATTGGTTTGTTGGCCAAAGTCAAGACCTTTGTCAATTACGGATGTGTTTGAATCATGAGAGTTTTGTTCCATATCGGTGTCTTGTCCAAGTCGTGATTTGTTGGCCAAAGTCAAGATCACTTCTTGTCCATCGACATTGATTACGAAGCTTTCCATGTCAATGGGTCCCGCTTAACTGGAATCATTAAGCTTGTTGTGCCAAAGCCAATGCTTAGTTGATTCAGAGGAAAAGGTTAGGAAAATATATTGGATATATTGGCATATATAAGATATATGTTTTGGACTTGGATTTCCACCTACTGGATCTAGGAATTGGATTAGATCCAATTGATCTTAGAGATCTACCTAGTTAAGTATCATGCAATTTGTTGGCCAAAGTCAAGATTGTGTGTTATTTAACGGGATCCTAGCCCACTAGGAAACTAGGTTTCCCGAGTACTTAACAGATGGATAGAGACTCGCCAAAACAATAGTGGGAGGCAAGAATTAAATTTGCAATATTCGTTTAATAACTTACCATACGCGCTCATATCAAATATTTCGTCAAATAAATTAAAGTATTAGTTGGACTAATATTTAATTGTTGTTTTAATTAAACAGTTGGACTGCATTCAAACTACTTCATTTATAGTTGATTATATAATTGGATTATAGTAATCAATACATTTGAATATTACCCTTCATTTATAGTTGATTATATAATTGGATTATATTAATCAATATATTTGAATATTACCCTTCATTTATAGTTGATTATATAATTGGATTATAGTAATCAAATATTTGAATATTACCCTTCATTTATAGTTGATTATATAATTGGATTATAGTAATCAATATATATTTGATTTTAACCAATAAAAATGTAATTATTTATATAGTTAAACTATAGTAATCATTACATTAATTGTATCTGAAATCATTGATTAAATAGTTGGACTATTAGAATCAAGATTAAATTTGGAAGATTAGTGTTTAAAACATAATCTTAAGGAAAATGTGTTTAAACGACTTTAATTTTCAAATTGGGAATAAAATTTCAGGATGGTCCTGTAAACTAATAAGTTACTTTATTTGATAAAATAACATATTAGGTCTAAGCCCAGAGTTAAGCAAATAGTAAAGCATGATTTTTGGAAGATTCATGTGATGATAACTTTAGTGTTTAATCCATTATACTTGTCCATAGAACTCCTTAATTTCCTAATCAAAACTAAGGATTAGATTCTTAAAGTATGATGAAGAAATTGAAGGATCTTCATAGATCTATTCTTAGATCTTAAAAGTATTAAATTACAATTAATAACTCTTGGAGAGTTAATGGCTATTCTCAATTAGATAAAACCAAAGTTTGCAATAAGGCAAGTAGCGCAAGGCGCACCTTACTTCGATATTCTAGAAACCCAAGGCTTGGCCAAAGGCTTATGGGATATAGAAAAGGGCAAAGGCAAAATCATTACTGTCTTCTAGGAAGACAAAAGAACATATCCCAAGATGTCTACCTAAACTGTGGCAAACGAGGTCACTGAAGCGTGACTGCCATATGGACAAGGCAGGCATGAAGGAATTGAAGACGGGCAAGGCTGTGACTTCAAATTTGTTTGTCATAAACATGTTCACTAATAATATTAAAATTGGATTTTTGATACTAAAAGTGGTACATAAATATATGTACTGATGTGCAGAATCTTCTCTGAGCAGGATACTGACTTCAGATTGAGATTACTCTGCAAATAGGAAACGGGACGACTGTCGCTGTTTCAACCGTAGATACCAAAGTTTAAGAACTACTCTTCGGGTGTGTACTTAAATTAGAAAACTGTTATAATGTAACTAGTTTGACTAAAAACATTATCTCTATATCGAGTATAACTCGTTGCGAGTATACCTTTATATTCTAGAACACTAAAGTGTTTTATTTTATAAAGATGATAATGAGATAAACACATTAGATGTGAATAACAAAATTTATATTTTGAATATAAATAAATCTCAAACATATAATATGACAAACAAGTAGCTCAAATTGATTTAATCAGATAAGACTTATATGTGGCAGTGTTGTCTAGGACACATTAAACAAGACTCGTATATCCACACTTTCGAAGAGTGGGTACTAGGACAAATTTGATTTCATTCAAATGATGTCTACGAATCTAATTTATTAGGTAAAGTACTTAAAATACCTTTTACTTGGTAAAAGTGTAAATGCCATCGATCTGTTACCCCTCATTCATAGTGACGTTAGTGGGCCCATATCTAGCAAGGCTAGAGGTGGATATGAATATTTCGTGACCTTTACGGATGTGGCATCGCGTTATGGTTATATGTTTCTTTTGAAACACAAATCAGAAACTTTTAGAGTTTCGACACGAAATGAACAAACAGATCGACTAAAGTATTTATACCATTATGAATAGACCATGATGAAAATACTTAAGCAATAAGTTTCTCAAATTACTTGAAAGGGTATAGTATTCTTTCAATGAGGCCTACTCCTAGAACATGTCAATTTGATAGTGTGTCCGAATGGAGAAACCAAATTTTTTTGGACATGATAAGGTTAATCATGAGTCGCTCTAAGCTACCATTTTCCTTCAAATGATAAGCATTTAACAGTGCAATACTTATTTTGAATAAGGTTCCATGAAAATCTGTTAGAAAAAATTCATATTGGATATGAATAGAAAGAAATCAGATTTTCTTACTCCTAACGATTTGGGAATGCTAGGCATATGTTTGGATGATACCAAACTAGAAGCCAAATTGGATTAGTGCCTAATTATAGGTTATCCTAAGGAAACCAAAGTATAGTGCTTATACAACTCCCAAGAGAACAATTTTAATTGTTGCTCGCCATGCGGTTTTCCTAAGAGGAATACTGATATGCAGTGGTAAGTGGGAGGATAGTAAAACTCGATAAAAATCAGAGTAATACTATTCAACGCACCAAGTCCTTAGTGGAACACAAACAGTTCATCAAGGATGAAACTGTACCAGTAATCTTCGAATACACAAGAACCGCGTAAGTCGGAGAGAGTCAGAAAATAACCTGGGTATGGGTTTCTGATCTCACCTTATAAAGATGTCAATCTTATTGAGGAATACGAACTGACTACGTATAAGGAAGTGATACAAGGTATCGACTCCATATCATGGAAAGTGTCATGAGTCAGAAATGGATTCCATGTATATCAACTATGTTTGGACACTAGTTGTTGTACCGCAAGGCATTGTGCCTATTGGTACTATATAAGTCTTCAAGAAAAACATACGTGGATGGCAGCATACCAACGTACTAAGCTAGGCTTGTAGCGGAAAGGTATTGTTATCAACATTGTGTTGATTATAATGAAATCTTTCACATATTTCCACGTTAAATCCATTTGGATAGTGCTTGCTGATGCTGCATGTTTCATTTATGAAATATGGCAGCTGAACGGGAAAATCGCTTTCTGAAAAGGGAACCTTTTGGAGGATGTTTTCAACATCCTGATGATTTTTTCGTATCAAAACTAGCAAACAAGGTTTGCAGGTCATTCGATCCATTTATGGATTGAAGCAAACATTGGGTTCTTAGAACTATCATTTTAATGTAATCATAATGGTGTATGATTTGATTTAAAATGAAAATAATTCTTGTGTATATAAGGAGGTTAGTGGGAGCGCACTAAAAGTGACTGTCCTAAATAATGATGATATGTCATTTCTTGGAAATGATATTCCCATAAAATAATCGGTGAAAGCTTGGCTTTCATGAAAGATTCTCCGTAGAAATCTTGGGAGAAATAACCTTTATTCTAGGAATAAAGATCTACTGGGTTAGATCTAAAGTTGTTAACACTCTCTAAGAACTCGTACATTGAAAAAGATACGTGACCTGGTGTCTCATACGCTTTGAGCATATGGAGTCACAAACAGGTCAACCCAAGTGATAGTCACTGGATTGATGTTAAGAACATCCGTTAGTATCTTAGAGAACTAACGATGTTGTCTTAAACTATGGAGAATGAGAACTTGAAGTGACTGGGATCACTGTTGCAAGTTTCCTAACCGATAAAAGCAACGGTACTATACAGTTTGAATAACGGAACAGTGAGCTGGAAATATTCCAAGTAAGATAATGCTACCGAATAAACATAAATGCGGGTTATTGCTGCGACTGAGGCAGTAATAGAAGCCATTTAGATCGATAATAAATCTAATTAGATTAGATATAGTTCTGTTAGCAGTTGAGATAGACATTAGCACAGGCTAAAGAATTAATGGTCTCATCAACGATCCAGATATATACTTCGACTATTCATCTGATTCGTTCGGATCATACATCATGGCGATGTGATGATCGAACAAATCGCATCAGATGATAATCACACAAATCCGCTGACGAAAGCCTTTCCTCAGCAGTTTGAGCAAACCGTACATAGTTCGGGTGTATGACACTCGAATGACTGGCTATAGGCCAAGTGGGAGATTGTTGGATAATAATGACCCATAGCGTCACTATTTATATAGATCATGGTGTTGTTGTACAAATTAACTATGTGACAAGCAGATTGCACTCTAATCATTTGTGATTAGATCACCTAGATGTATAAATGATAGGAGGTCCTTATAATTAGTTCCTGGGGTAAGATGATATGAGACAGTATCAGTCCTCGAAGGATTAATCATTAAATATCCCTAGTCGTAGTATTATCGATACTAGACATCGATAATGCGGAATAGACTAGTATTACACTTGTTCGAGTTGTGAGGGCACAATAGCATAGTTCTCATATATATGGGTATTGGATAGTCATACAAGTGTAATAGGAGGTTGTGTTTACCGATAGTACGGAAACAGCTTCGCTCTGGATAGACACCTCGGAATTCCATTGGTGGTATGACTTCGTGTCTATAGAAGTCCGAAATCAGGGTACGTGTATTTGGTCTTAACCTGAGACTTGCACCGCTAATACTTGCAACAATCAATATGCTTTGGTTTTGGTTTTCCAGGGATTTAACAGGTTCTGTGTACGCCTCTGCTGGGTATATTGAGAATCGTAGTGTGTTGGGTGTGATGTCAAGACAGAAGTATCACTCTAGTCATAGTGGAGATGGTGTCACGTAGGATACGGAACTAGTACTCTTGAGGACTGTAGTCATCGGGATGATATGACTAAGTCATGTTCATCCGATTATAAAGACTAGTTACCAGACATCCGACATGTGCTTCGTACGGGGCAGACACAATTCCAGCCACAGGCCTAGCACGTGACACCTGATACTGGATCGCTATACGTAATACTTGATATGCTACGTCTGACATATATTATATATTCCAGTAAGAATATTTCTTGAGAATTGGGTAGGCACGGTGCTTTGCTAGAAGCCAACCATGTCTTGTAAATCAGTAAGCACGTGGTACGAGGTACGCACGTATTCGGATAATCCGATGACCGTATTTACTGCCAACATATCCAGGGATCTCTTGGGTCGCTTCCCAAAGATTCACCGATGACAGTTGATTTAAACTAGAATTAATCTGGGATTAATTTAGAGAGAGAAAATTAATCTGGGATTAATTGAGGCTTTATTTAATCTGGGATTAAATGTGTTTGAAGAGAGATAACGTGATTAATTTGGAATTAATCGGTAGAATAAATTTAATAGTTAAATTTGATTTTTCTATTTAATTTATTCATATGGGCTAAAATTATATATCAGATATATTAATATGAATTGGATTTCATTACGAAATTAAAGTCGGACTTTAATATGAACGAACAAATTAATTTAGAAATAATTCGTAAATGACGTTCGTAATATATTTGCGAGGCATCGTTATTTAATTAAATTAGATTTAATTATTTAGCGACGAAAGTTCGTCTAATCGGATTAAACGGATCCGAGCCGCGGTAATATTCGTAGAGACATTCGAATTTTGAATTCAAATGTGGGGCCCACTTTTATGTGGTAGTTGGGAGGGTAGTTGGCATTTAAGCCAATACCACTAGCTTTTCATCTACATGGTTTTGGTTTTTGGAAAACCAATACCCAACTACCAGTTTGGGTAAAAGGGTAAAACCCTTTACCAAACAAACTCTCTCACTTCCAACACAACACACACTTGAATACAAACCCTAGAGAACACTCAAATGGGCGTGAACTTGCCTCCTTCTTCTCTTTGATTTGTGGCAAAATCAACAAAGCTAGCACTTAAAGAAATCAACTAAGGTGATAGAGACACCACTTCAAGAGTTGGAATCATCACTCAAAGCTTGGATCTTAGAGATCTCTTCTCAAATTTTAAAGCTCAAATCCGTTCATTGTAAGTGTATTCTGCAACTTATTTTGAATTTATGAACACTTTTTCTTGCTTATTAGATCCTTGGAATGTTCTATGAACACTAACAGATTTTGCCACAAAATCAAAGAAAAGGAAGATGAACCTCACGCCCCTTTCGCTTAGTGTATTAGGGTTTTGTGTTGTGTTACTAAAGTGAAGAGAGAGGGCTTGGATTTTGTTAAAGGGTTTTTACCCTTTTCACCAAACCATATAATTGGGGTTTATTGGTTTCACACTAAACCAAGTGGTTGGAAAGTAAGTGGTTTTGGCATAAATGCCAACCACTTTCCAGCAACCACTTCACATGTGTGACATGTGTGAAGTGGGCCCCACCATTTTGAATTCAAAATTCAAAATATCTCTACGAATATTTACCGCGGCTCGGATCCGTTTAATCCGATTAAACGAACTTTCGTCACTAAATAATTAAATCTAATTTAATTAAATAACGATACCTCTCAAATATATTACGAACGTCATTTACGAATTAATTCTAAATTAATTCGTTTGTTCGTATTAAAGTCCGACTTTAATTTCGTAATGAAATCCAATTCATATTAATATAACTGATATATTAATTTTAGCCTATACGAATAAATTAAATAGAAAAATCAAAAAAACTATTAAATTTATTTTATCGATTAATTCCAAATTATTCGCGTTCTCTCTCCTCCGAACAAATTTAATCCCAGATTAAATAATAACTCAATTAATCCCAGATTAATTTTCTCCATCTTAATTAATCCAAGATTAATTCTAATTTAAATCAACTATCATCGGTGAATCTTTGGGAAGCGACCCAAGAGATCTCTGGATATGTTGGCAGTAAATACGGTCATCGGATTATCCGAATACGTGTGTACCTCGTACCATGTGCTTACCGATTTACAAGACATGGTTGGCTTCTAGCAAAGCACCGTGCCTACCCAATTCTCAAGAAATATTCTTACTGAAATATATAATCTATGTCAGGCGTAGCATATCAAGTATTGCGTATAGCGATCCAGTATCAGGTGTCACGTGCTAGGCCTGGGGCTGGAATTGTGTCTGTCCCGTACGAAGCACATGTCGGATGTGTGGTAACTAGTCTCTATAATCGGATGAACATGACTTAGTCATATCATCCCGATGACTGCAGTACTCAAGAGTACTAGTTCCGTATCCTATGTGACATCATCTCCACTATGACTGGAGTGATACTTCCGTCTTGACATCACACCCAACACACTACGATTCTCAATATACCCAGCAGAGGCGTACACAGAACCTGTTAAAGCCCTGGACGAAAAAACCAAAGCATATAGATTGTCGCAAGTATTAGTGGTGCAAGTCTCAGGTTAAGACCAAATACACCTACCCTGATTTCGGACTTCCATAGACATATAGTCATACTACCAATGGAATGTTGGATAATATGACCCATAGCGTCACTATTTGCACAGAACATTGTGTTGTTGTAGCAAATTAACTATGTAACAAGGAAATTGCACTCTCATCATTGTGATTAGATCACCATAGATATAAATGAAGAGAGGTCCCTATGATTAGTTCCTGGATTGAGATGATATGAGACAGTATCAGTCCACGAAGGATTAATCATTGAATATCCCTAGCCGTAGTATATCGAGACTGGACATCGATAATGCGGAATAGGCTAGTATTGCACTTGTGCGCGTTGTGAGGGCACAACGGCATAGTTCTCATATATAAGTGTGGAGACTTATGCAAGTGCGATAGGAGGTCGTGTTTCACCGATGGTACGGGAAACAGCTTCGCTCTGGATAGACCCCTTCGGAATCCCATTGGTATTATGAATATGTGTCTATGGGAGGCCGAAATCGAGGTAGGTGTGTATAGTCTTAACCTGAGACTTGCATCGCTAATACTTACGATGATCGATAAACTTTGGATTGGTGGTTGGGGGCTTTAACCGGTTCTGTGTCTACCACTTCTGGGTTTATCAGAGAGTCGTAGAGTATTGGATGTGATGTCGAGACGGAAGTATCACTCCAGTCATAGTGGAGATGATGTCACGCAGGATACGGTATTAGTGCTCTTAAGTGATGCGCATCCAATCGTGATATTATGACCAGGTCATGAATATCCGATTATAGAGACTAGATACCAGACATCCGATATGTGTTTCGGACGGGGCAGACACTTATCCAGCCCCAGCCCTAAACGTGATTATCCGATACTGGGCCGATATGCACAATACGTGAGTATACTACGCTTGATATAGATCTAAATATTCTTAAAAGGATATGTCCGGAGAATTGGGTAGACTTGGTACTTTGCTAGGAGTCGACCTTGTCTCGTAAATCGGTAGAACGTAGTACTTGGTACGTACGTGATTCGGTTACTCCGACGACCGTATTTACTGCCAATATATCCGGAGATCTCATGGGTCGCTTCCCGATAATCCACCGATGACGCACAACTCACACTCTTGAATAATCTGGGATTATATAGAAGAGAGAGAAAATTAATCTAGGATTAATTACGGGGATATTTTATCTAGGATAAAATATCGTCGAGAGAGAGAAACGATTAATTTGGAATTAATCGGTAAATTAATATATTCGATATATTAAACGAAATTAGATTTCGACGCGGAATTAAAATTAGATTTTAATTCGGGCAAACGAATTAATTTAGAATTAATCGTTAGCGACGTGAATAGTGGATTCGCTAGGCGTAATCACTTAATTACGACGCGACGGAAAATTCGCTAATTTAGAATTAGCGAACCCGAGCCCGAGTGTGATTGCGAGCGCGTTCGTATTTCGAATTCGAGTGCGGCAACGCAAGTCACATCAAGCGTCAAATCAATCGTCACATCAAGCGTCAAATCAAACGTCACTTTGAGTGATGTGACATTTGATTGATTGATGTGAGTGATTGATTGATTGAAAAGTCATGACACACGTCACATCACTTTATTAAAGTTGATGTGAATAGTGATAGATGAGATGTGTAATTAATTGTTTGACTTTTTTAAAGGTAAATGAAATGCAAATGCAAGTGTGAAATGCTTTTGGAATTTCAAGCCAAGTATATAAGATATACTAAAATGCATTTGGTATCAATTACACTTTCTCATTCTTCTTTCTTCTTTTCACTTCTTCCACGCCAAAGGTGGCAAACGTTTCTGGTTTTGACTTGCAAAACCGTGACTTCTAGGGGAGCAAGGGTGAGTTTTTGTGGCAAAAACTCAAGTGCTAGCACACTTGGGAGTCTTGCGAAGGTGGTAGGGAGGTTCACCCATGAGCCGGGATCCGTCGGACGAGGCTTGGAGCTCCATTTTCTCAGCTCAAAACTGAAAATTTTTTAAAGATGGAGAGTGCTTGCAATGGCTGCACTGTAAGTGGGCGTGTAATTGTGGAATTTTTGCTTCGAATCGTGACTTTTTGCTTCGAATCGTCTCCAATCGACTCAACCGATCGATGTGAGTATTCCGCTACCTCCGTTGATGTGTTTACACATATTTCATGCATTGATTTGATCTTGGGACCTAATAGAAACTCAACAATGGCATCAAGAGCTATAGTTGCAAGCATGAAATTTTAGGGATTTAAAATTTGGGTAAATTGATTTTGAGCATGATTTGGTTAAATTGTTTGATTGAGCATGTTTAAATGATGTTTAATTGCATATTGGTTGGATCAATTTGTTGAAAATCCATTTGGAATAATTTTCCCCAAATATGACATGTTGGCCGAATGTTCATGGGATTTTTGGATCTTGGATTTTTTGATTTTTGATTCATTTGATGAGTTAGAATCAATTAGGTTGACGTTAATTTGAATCGAATTGGATCGGATTTCGAATCGGACAAAAACCCCAAATTCCCTCACTTGGCCGAATGGTATATGCCCTAATGTCTTGGTAAATTTTGATTTTTGATAATTGGATGTGTTGGAAATCATTCGGGATATGTATTAATGTCGATTGCGGATTAATTGGATTGAAACCGAATTGGACATAAAATCACTCCTTTGGCCGAGAGCATGAAAGCATGTAAATGGGTTTGATTTTTCAATTTATGTGTTGGACATGTGATAATGAATTTAGCATGATTAATTGGAGTAAGTAATATTGTGTTTTAGAAATATTGTTTTAGTCGATTAATCATGTAACGCACTTTAGGTAATTAAGTTGCGGAATTGGATTCATGTAATTTAGTTATTTAGGCTTTAAATTGGATTTGGGCTTTTAATGTTGTATTTGGGCCAATTGGGCTTGATTTATCAAGTTTGGTTTAGGCCAAATGGATTGGATCCAATTGGGCCTAAAACCTTAACCATAAAGCCCAAATGCGACTTAATGAACCTTTAAAGTTCAATTGGGCCTAATGGGCCAAGATTGATTTATGGGCTTATGGGGTAAATCCCGGATTGGACTTGGTTTATCGGTTTGACCCGAGTTGACCAAAAGTCCATGCCTTAAGAAATCAATCAAAAGCCCATTGGACTTTAATTGAATTGACGTTGGACGTTAATCGGTCTTTGAGACGCGTTACGATTAGATTTGGAATTTAAATCGTAAAAGGTTTATTAAATAAAAGTGTAACATTTAATTTAGAATTGAATAGTGAATTAGTATTAAATACATGTTAAATTAGATTTAATGATGTAGTTTAATTTAATTCATGAATTCGTACTTTATGTACTTATTCGCAAAAACGAGTTTGACTCGATCAAAATCAAATCGTTGTTTGAACATTGGATGATCACCTAATTATCAGATTAATTAATTTGATTAGATTGATTGATAACATGCTTATATGTGTGAATACTTGGTTGTGTTGAATGAATAATGCATATCGGATGGATATTAGATGGGTGGGCAATTTTAGAAATTGTTGTAATAAATTCGATTTATTAAATTGGACCTGCGTGTCCAGCCTTATCACCTTCTTTCTCTTGTATTCTCTTCACACCTATTCCCCTCTATGCATATGAGGTTTCTTTAGAAGTGTAGTGTAACGGGTAGAAGTAATACTAGTGCTAGCTTGAGTGAGAAAGGGAGAGATTTGATCTAGGATCAATGTGTATAGTATCCATCCACATATCATTATTTTTTATTTCATACTCGCTTTATTATGTATTTAGAATGCATGTTTAAGGGTGTATGATGATGAGACCTAACAAAGATAATTAAATTGGTAGCCAATTTGCACGCGAAAAACCCTCGTTTTATATTAAGCGATTATCCTTCCATTGAATGATTCTTGTTCAAGATCTAATTGGCATTGTTTGTTGGCCAAAGTCAAGACCTTGTCAATTGGATGTATTTGAATCATGAAAGTTTTGTACCACATCGGTGTCTAGTCCAAGTTGTGATTTGTTGGCCAAAGTCAAGATCACTTCTTGTCCAAAGACATTGATTACGAAACTTTCCTTGTCAATGGGTCCCGCTTAACTGGAATCATTAGGTTTGTTGTGCCAAAGCCAAGGCCTAGATGATTCGGAGGATAAGGATAGGAAAATGTATTGGATACATTGGCATATGTAATATGTTTAGGACTTGGATGTCCACCTAACCGGATCTAGGAATTGGATTCGATCCAATTGATCTGTGAGATCTACCTGGTTGAATAGCATACAGCTTGTTGGCCAAAGTCAAGGTTGTATGTTATTTGACAGGATCCTAGCCCACTAGGAAACGCGGTTTCCCGAGTACTCCACAGAGGGTTAGAGGCTCGACGAAAAATAGTGGGAGGCAAGTATTGAATTTGCAACATTCGTTCAAATACTCGCCATACACGCTCAAACAAATATCATTCGTCAATATTTTACGTTGTTTTAAAAATATATATATAGTTGGACTATATACAAACTTATTCAATATATAGTTGATTTTATAATTGGACTATAGTAATCAATATAATTGAATTAAAATGATAGTTGATTTTATAATTAGATTATAGTAATCAATATTAAAATTATAGTTGATTAAATAATTGGATTATTGTAATCATTATAATAAATAGTACCTTATTAAATTGATTAAATAGTTGGACTATTAAAATCAAGAAAGAATTGAAAAGTTAAATATTTAAAATATATAATCCTTGGGATTTTGTTTTTAAATGATTTAATATTCAATTGGGAATTAATAATAGGTTAATTTATTTGATAAAATAACTTATTGTAACTAAGCCCGTAATTAAGCAAATAGTAGAGCATAAAATCTTTGGAAGATTTATGTGATGATGACTTTAATGCTTAATTAAAATACTTATAATAAATCTATCTTTGGATTTAAAAGTATTAAAGTTGCAATTAAAATTCTTAGAGAATTAATTGACTATTCTAGTAGAGAAAAGTCAAAGCTTGCAATTGGGCATGTTGCGCAAGGTGCACATCGTTTCAATATTACGAAACCCAAGGCTTGACCAAAGGTTTGTGAAATATTGAAAAGATAATTGACATATCCCAAAGTGAC
Organism: Zanthoxylum bungeanum; assembly: GCA_019454045.1. Lineage (NCBI taxonomy): Eukaryota > Viridiplantae > Streptophyta > Magnoliopsida > Sapindales > Rutaceae > Zanthoxylum > Zanthoxylum bungeanum. The sequence goes on from SKCR01031859.1 coordinate 22,426, forward strand.
TACCATTTGGATATGGAAGACACGAAGGAATTAAAGAAGGGGCGAGGCTCTAACTTTAAAAATATTTGTCAAAGTTATGTTCACTAATAGTATTGAAATTGGATTTTATATACTTAGTGTGGTACATAATACATATATGTATTGATGTTCAGAATCCGCTGTGAGCTGGATACTGACTTCAAGCCGAGATTACTCTGCGAATCGGAAACGGGACGAAAGTCGCTGTTTCGACCGTAGATACCTAAGTTTAGGAACTACCCTTAGGGTATGTACTTAAAATAGGAAATGTTATGATGTAACTAGTTTGACTAGAAACATTATCTCGATATCAGTGTTTGATCCGTTGCGGATAAAACCTTTATATTCTAGAACACTAAAGTGTTTCATTATATAAAGATGATACTGAGATAAATACATTAGATGTTAATAACATAATTTATATTTTGAATATAAAATCTCAAACATATAAAATGACAAATAAATAGCTCAAATTGATTTGATCAATGAGACTTATTTGTGGCATTGTTGTCTGGGACACAATTAAACGAGAATCGTATATCCACACTTTTGAAGAGTGGGTACTAGGACTGATTTGACTGATCAAATAAGGTCTACGAATCTAGTTTATTAGGATAAATACCTAAAATACTATTTACTTGGTAATAGTAAAAGGGCCACCGATCTGTTAGCCCTATTCATGGTGAAGTTAGTGGGCCCATATCTAGCTAGGCTAGATGAGAACATGAATATTTCGTGACCTTAACGGATGTAGCATCACGTTATGGTTATGTGTTTCTTTTGAAGAACACAGATCGGGAACTTTTGAAGTTTCAACACGAAGTATATAAACAGATCGGCTATAGTATTATTCCGCCACGGTTAGACCGTAATGGAAATTACTTAAGCAGTAAGTTTCATACGTACATGAAAGAGTACAGTATTCTTTCATATAAAGACTCCTTCCGTGACACGTCAGTTAGACGGTGTGTCCGAACCAAAAACCAAATTTTGTTGGACATGATAAGGTTTATCACGAGTCGCTTTGAGCTACTATTTCCTTCTAGAGGATATGTATTAACAGTGCAAAACTTATTTAGAATAAGGTTCCATATAAATCTGTTTGACAGATATCATATATGATATGAACAGGAAAGAAACGGGGTTTCTCATTCCTGATAATCTGGGTATGCCAGGCATAACGTTTGGTTTATACCAAACTAAGGACCCAAATTGGATAAGTGCCTATATAGGTTATCCTAAGGGAAACCTTAAGTATAGTACTTATAAAATCCCACATGAGAACAATGTAATTGTTGCTCACCATGCGGTTTTCCTGAGAGGAATACCGATATGCAGTGGTCAGTGGGAGGATAGTGATACTCGATGAAAATCGGAGTAACACTGTTCAAGGCACGAAGTCCTTAATGGAACACAAATAGTTCATCTATGATGAATCTATACCATTAATCTTCAAATACACAAGAACTTCGTAGATCGGATAGAATCAGAAAACAACCTAGGGTATGGGTTTCTGATCTCGCCCCATGAAGATGTTAATCTTATGGAGGTGTACCATCCTACTACGTTTTGAGGAAGTGATACGAGGTATCGACTCCCCGTTATGGCAAAGTGCCATTAATCCGAAATGGATTCCATGTATAACAACTGTTTTGGATACTAGTTGTTGTACCATAAGACATTGTGCCTATTGGTACATTAAACGGCTTCAAGGAAGACATACATGGATGGCAACATACCAACGTACAAAGCTGGGCTTTTGACGGAAAGGTATCGTTATCAACATTGTGTTAATAACGGTTCAACCTTTTACCTGTTGCCATGGTAAATCCATTTTGAAAATGCTTAAAAATAACTGTATATTTCATTTATGAAATGTGTCAGTTATAAATCAAAATCGCTTTCCTGAAAAGGAAACCTTTTGGAGAATGTTTATAACATTCTGACGATTTTGTATAACGACAACACAAGGTTTGCGGATTATTCGATCCATGTTTGGATCAATGCAAGCATAGGATTCTTGGAACTGTCGTTTTGAAATAATCATAATAGTTTATGATTTGACTCAAAACGAAATAATTCTTGTGTATATAAGGAGGTTAGTGGGAGGGCACACTAACAGTGAAATTCCCATAATACAATGGTGAAAGCTTGGCTTTCATAGATATTCTTTCAAATAGAAATTCTCCGTAGAATTCTGGGGAGTAACAACCTTTATTCAAGGAATAAAGATCTACTGGGATAGATTTGGAGTTGTTAACACTCTCTAGGAAAACGTACATTTAAAATGTACTTATACTGGTGTCTCATACGCTTCGAGCATATGGAGTCACAATCGGGTCAATCCTAGTGATAGTCACTATATTGAAATTGAGAACATCTGTTAGTATCTTAGAGAACTAAAGATGCTGTCTTAAACTATGGAGAAGGAGAACTTGAAGTGACTGGGATCACCGCTGCAAGTTTCCAAACTATTAAATACTACGGTACTATAAAGTTTGAATTACGGGACAGTGAGCCGGAAATATTCCAAGCAAGATAACTGTTGCCGAATAAACAACAAATACGGATACGGATTATTGCTGCAGCTGAGGCAGCAAAAGAAGCCATTTGGATCGAACATAAATCTAATTAGATTAGATATAGTTCTGTTAGCAGCTGAACTAGGCGTCAGCACAGGCTAAGGAATTAAAGGTCTCATCGACGGTCCAGATATATACTTCTATATCATCTGATTCGTTTGGATCATACATCGTGGCGATGTGATGATCGTATAAATCGCGTCAGACGATAATCGGAACAAATCCGCTGACGAAAACCTTTCCTCAGCAATTTGAGCGAACCTTACATAGTTCAAGTGTTGGAACACTTGAGTGACTCGCTACGTGCCAAGTGGGAGATTGTTGGATAATATGACCCATAGCGTCACTATTTGCACAGAACATTGTGTTGTTGTAGCAATTAACTATGTAACAAGGAAATTGCACTCTCATCATTTGTGATTAGATCACCTAGATATATAAATGAAGAGAGGTCCCTATGATTAGTTCCTGGATTGAGATGATATGAGACAGTATCAGTCCACGAAGGATTAATCATTGAATATCCCTAGCCGTAGTATTATCGAGACTGGACATCGATAATGCGGAATAGGCTAGTATTGCACTTGTGCGCGTTGTGAGGGCACAACGGCATAGTTCTCATATATATAAGTGTTGGAGACTTATGCAAGTGCGATAGGAGGTCGTGTTTCACCGATGGTACGGGAAACAGCTTCGCTCTGGATAGACCCCTTCGGAATCCCATTGGTATTATGAATATGTGTCTATGGGAGGCCGAAATCGAGGTAGGTGTGTATAGTCTTAACCTGAGACTTGCATCACTAATACTTACGATGATCGATAAACTTTGGATTTGGTGGTTGGGGGCTTTAACCGGTTCTGTGTCTACCACTTCTGGGTTTATCAGAGAGTCGTAGAGTATTGGATGTGATGTCGAGACGGAAGTATCACTCCAGTCATAGTGGAGATGATGTCACGCAGGATACGGTATTAGTGCTCTTAAGTGATGCGCATCCAATCGTGATATTATGACCAGGTCATGAATATCCGATTATAGAGACTAGATACCAGACATCCGATATGTGTTTCGGACGGGGCAGACACTTATCCAGCCCCAGCCCTAACACGTGATTATCCGATACTGGGCCGATATGCACAATACGTGAGTATACTACGCTTGATATAGATCTAAATATTCTTAAAAGGATATGTCCGGAGAATTGGGTAGACTTGGTACTTTGCTAGGAGTCGACCTTGTCTCGTAAATCGGTAGAACGTAGTACTTGGTACATAGTTTCGGTTACTCCGACGACCGTATTTACTGCCAATATATCCGGAGATCTCATGGGTCGCTTCCCGATAATCCACCGATGACGCACAACTCACACTCTTGAATAATCTGGGATTATATAGAAGAGAGAGAAAATTAATCTAGGATTAATTACGGGGATATTTTATCTAGGATAAAATATCGTCGAGAGAGAGATAACGATTAATTTGGAATTAATCGGTAAATTAATATATTCGATATATTAAACGAAATTAGATTTCGACGCGGAATTAAAATTAGATTTTAATTCGGGCAAACGAATTAATTTAGAATTAATTCGTTAGCGACGTGAATAGTGGATTCGCTAGGCGTAATCACTTAATTACGACGCGACGGAAAATTCGCTAATTTAGAATTAGCGAACCCGAGCCCGAGTGTGATTGCGAGCGCGTTCGTATTTCGAATTCGAGTGCGGCAACGCAAGTCACATCAAGCGTCAAATCAATCGTCACATCAAGCGTCAAATCAAACGTCACTTTGAGTGATGTGACATTTGATTGATTGATGTGAGTGATTGATTGATTGAAAAGTCATGACACACATCACATCACTTTATTAAAGTTGATGTGAATAGTGATAGATGAGATGTGTAATTAATTGTTTGACTTTTTTAAAGGTAAATGAAATGCAAATGCAAGTGAAATGCTTTTGGAATTTCAAGCCAAGTATATAAGATATACTTAAAATGCATTTGGTATCAATTACACATTTCTTTCATCTCTTTTTCTTCTCTTCTTGTTCACGCCCAAGGGGCAAAGTTTCTGGTTTTGACTTGCAAAAACCGTGACTTCTAGGGGAGCAAGGGTGAGTTTTTGTGGCAAAAACTCAAGTGCTAGCACACTTGGGAGTCTTGCGAAGGTGGTAGGGAGGTTCACCCATGAGCCGGGATCCGTCGGACGAGGCTTGGAGCTCCATTTTCTCAGCTCAAAACTGAAATTTTTAAAGAGTGGACTGCTGCGGTGGGCGTGTAATGCAGTGGACTTTTTGGCTTCGAATCGTCTCCAAATCGACTCAACCGATCGATGTGAGTATTCCGCTACCTCCGTTGATGTGTTTACACATAATTTCATGCATTGATTTGATCTTGGGACCTAATAGAAACTCAACATGGAATTCCGAGGGGGTCCATATAGAGCGAAGCTGTTTTCCGTACCATCGGTAAACACAACCTCTTATTACACTTGCATGAGTATCCAATACCCAAATATATGAGAACTATGTTATTGTGCCCTCACAGCGCGCACAAGTGTAATACTAGTCTTTTACATATTTATCTATGTCTAATTTCGATAATACTCTGAGTAGGGATATTTAATGATTAATCCTTCGAGGACTGATACTGTCTCATATCATCTCAATCCAGGAACTAATCATAAGGACCTCCTATCATTTATACATCTAGGTGATCTAATCACAAATGATAAGAGTGCAATCTTCTCGTCACACAGTTAATTTGTACAATAACACCATAATCTGTATAAATAGTGACGCTATGGGTCATAATTGTCCTACGCGAAGAAATAATCACAGGTAATTCAAAAGAGTTTCCTAAGAATGCATACCTGAGATGGCTCTGAAGTAGCTTTAGTTCAAGTTGTGGTGGTTCTTCAATCGAGGGCTTAATTTGCTCCTTTTTTTGGTAGTTCCAAACTTTCCACCTGTGGTGTTGATTTAAAGCGAAATGGTCTGTTAAGATAGTTGATACATTCCAAAAAATTTCTTCATCTAGCTCGTTGTCAGTCATGTTGGTGATGCAAGCTTCATGTTTATCCGTGGGAAGTGACATTGCATCAGTATCCTGGATGATACTATCTACAACATCAATTCTGAAATATTCCTCCTCTTTTTCATCCCTTGGGAATTTCATTGCTTTGAAAACATTAAAGGTAACTTCTTGGTCCTGTACGTTCATGGTTAGTTCTCATTTTGTACATCAATAACAGTTTGATTGTAGCTAAGAATGGTCTCCCGAGGATGAAAGGTACATCTTTGTCTTCTTCCATGTCAAGGATAATGAAATCTACTAGAAGAATACGCTTGTCGACTTTTACCAGCACATCTTCAACTATACCCCTCGGAAATGTGAGCTTCTATCGGCAAGTTATAGAGAGACTGAAGTGGGCATTGGTTCTCCAATCTGTAGTTTCCTCTAAATCGAAAAATACATCAAATTAACACTAGCACCTAGATCACACAAAGCTTTACCGATGTAATGTTCTCCTATGGTGTATGGGACGGTGAAACTGCCAGGATCTTTCAACTTTGGGGGAAGTTTCCTTTGAATGATGGCGCTGTATTCTTCTGTCAATGCTACTATCTCATAATCTCCCAATCTCCATTTTCGTGATAAAATATCTTTCATGAATTTGACATAACTGGGCATTTGTTCGAATGCTTCTGCAAATGGAATGTTGATATGTAGCTTTTTGAAGACCTCCAAGAATGGAGCAAACTGTTTGTCCAGTTTTTTTTTTCTGAAGACGCTGTGGAAAATGTGGAGGTGGAGTGAACTCCTTGATCATTTTCCTTTGCTTCTTTTTCTTCTGTTTGTGGCTCTGCTTCTTTTGGAACCTCCTTGGTGGATGCCTTGATTCTAACATCTTTATTGATTTCAGTACCGCTTTTCAAAGTAATGGCTTGGTATTGCTCATTCCCTCGGTTCTTTAGATTTGGTTCTATGTTGCTAGGAAGATATCTTGGAGGTTTGTAACTCTGAGCATTGGCCAGTTGTCCTATTTGATTTTCCACTGCCTTTATAGAAGCTTATTGGCTTTGAAACATTGCATCATATGTTACTTGTTACTTTTTGAACATCTCTGCTATCCATTCTTTTATATCTGGTTCTTTCTCATACCCCTGACCTATGTTTTGTTGTTGGAATCCGATTGGTGGATTGTTCTTTTCACTCGAATTGTTGCTCCATGATATATTATGATGATTCTTCCACCATGGGTTGTAGGTGTTGGAATATGGATTGTTCATCTGTCTATTGAAATTGTTGACATAATTCATCGTCTCATCATGTTAGTTTGTTTCTGGTGCTCCTTCATATGGTGAACTTGCGGATCCAATATTTCCTTACATGCTAAGAGTTTCCATGAATTTACATATCTGATCCAGTTTGGCATTCAATGCTGTGTTAGCTCCAACTTCATAAATTCATGTGATTCTTTGAATCATGCTCCATTCTGTTGGCCATAAAGAATTGTTATTGGCCATTTCTTCAATCAAGTCCCAAGCCTGATCTTCTCATTTTGCCATTAAAGCACCTCCAGTAGCAGCATCAATTGTAGTTCTCATAAGTCCAGAAAGTCAATTATAGAAAGTTTGGACTTGTAGTCATTTTGCAATCTCATAGTGAGGACTTTTTCTGAGCAAATCCTTGTAATTTTCCCAAGCTTCACAAAGGGATTCTGAGTCATGTTGTACAAATGATGTATGTCACTCCTCAACTTTACAGTTCTGGCTAAGGGAAGTACTTTGCAAAGAATTTTATGGCTAGTGTGTTCCAAGTTGTGATGAGACCTACTGGTAGTGAATGTAGCCAAGCATTCGCTCTGTCTTTTAAGGAATATGGAAAAACTCGCAGTCTCATTGCTTCTTTAGCTGCTCGGTTATAATTTAAAGTGCTGTAAACTTCCAGGAAGTTGCTGATGTGGGTATTAGGATCTTCAATTGCATTCCCCCAAATGTAACTGACTACTGAATCATCTGGATGTATATTTTGATGTCACACGCATTTGCTGGTAAGGGAGGAAGTACAATACATGAAATGACGCCGTCAACCACCGGAATAGTTCTGTCACGAATGGGAATTGGTGGTGCAATTTCCAAAGGTTAAAGTTCCATGTTGATATGTGCTTCTTGGCCTTCTTGCCTTTCTTTTCTCAACTGTTAGATGGTTTTTTCAATTTCTGGGTCAAACGGTCTTATTTCAAAGCTTTTGGTTCTTCTCATGTATTGTCTGAGAACCTGAAACATAAGAAAACTGAAATAATAAGTAAAAAAAAAATTAAACACAAGTAACGTATCTAACCTCAAAACTAATAGTGAAAGATAAATAAGTCCCCGGTAACGGCACTAAAAACTTGACTGGCGTGATCACACACGTATAATGCAAGCGCACGTATCGTTTAAGTAGTATAAAATGTATTGATCCCACGAGGACTTAATACCTCTATTAATTTATGATGCCAAATATTTACGAATATCTAATAGATTGGTTTTTTGATTGGATAGTGACTTTAAACAAAAACAAGTAAATAAAATAGCGTGAAAGTGAATTAAAAGAAAAATAAATACTATAAAACTATATAGGGTTGTGAATTCTTCCAATACATTTTAAAGATGAAGTGGTTATCTCACATTTATGTAATATATTGGTTTATTAACCTTGAACACGAATTTATACATAGGTCTCTCCCGATGGTTAGATGTAAATACCCAGAATAATCCAATTAATCATATCCCTATGTCAATCAAGTTATCTGAATTCATTAAGATTAAGTTCCAATTATGACTACCCTTGCCTGATAGGTATATTCCTATCTTGTAAGAAAATTTATTAAGGGTTATCTATCCTTAAGGGATATCGTGAGCTATTGAGTCTAAGGCTGAAACCTAAAATCTCTTTTCCAAGTTCATTTTAAGTTTACCAAATCAATCTTATTAATGGCCAGTTAATAAGAAGCATTAATCTTAAGGCTCAATAAATAAAACTTTATATTACCCAAACCATAAAATAACTTCTTATAAATCGGTGTATTGAAATTCATCACAACCCCAGATAACAGGTTTAGTTACAATACATATCTAGGACTAGTAAAAACTTAAATAAGGTAAATGACATAAAGTACAAGCTGGAAATTAAAAAAGTAAATAAAACAATAAAGAAAATGTTGAGGTTTGAGGATCCACTTTTATTATTTCTATTTTAGATATCTCTCTTATTATAATATATTAACTTTGCCTGATAATTACCAACCGGCCATATAGAGGGTATCCTGATTAAGTCAAATTTATAATTAATTTCAACCGACCATATAGGCGGTAATCAATTTAGTCAAGTTAAAATCAATTTAATTAAGTCTAACCCACCATAAAGGCCGTATCTCATTAAGTCAGGTTTTAAATAGTATAATTAAAGGAGATTAATCTAAATATTAGTAATAAAAGCTTAACCTTTTAGCCCAGAAAAAAATGGAGTTACCTCCTCATACTAAATAGTAAAAATAAAAATTGAAAAGTAAAATAAAGAAAGTACTATTACGTAAAGTAAATAAAATTAAATATAAAAAGCTATAAATAAACAAACAAGATACAATCTTCTTAGTATTCTTAAGAAATTCCCCAGAAGAAGGTATGAATTTTCCTTTTGATTTCAGCTTGTATTTATAGCCAAAAATCTTCCCCGCGAGTCGTGAAGTAACCCTCCTTCTACTTCGCAATATGCCGTTGATTTGACGAGATCGTGACACGTGGTAGCGATTGAGTCGGTAGCTGAATTATTACTTTGGTGTCATAATATGTAGGTGTTTGGTGTCGCAACGCATGCCCAGTAAATGTCGGCAGCATAGGATGATGCCACATGTCTGGCGCACGTTAGCAAGACTGTTATGATATTGACAAGTGGCAGGTGCATGTTAGCATATGCGCATAACAACAAGTTTCTCTGATTTTGACACGTGTCTGGCGCACGTTAGTGGCGCATGATAACAGACGGCATATTTTAGAAACGGAACATTTTAGCGAATGGCGCATTTTAGCAGGAAATTTATATTTCTGCCATTTTCGTCCGTTTTTGATGTTTTAGCCCCGAATTATTTCTAGAGATTCCTGTTATTTTATTTACCTATAAAATAACACAAAACACATCAAAATATTAACAAATCTCAAGAAAATATACAAAATATTAAGAAAAATGACAGTAAATATTGATACATTTACAGCTTATCAGCTACATTATACTCGTAGGTTTCTGGAATACTCATTCACCATGCGTGTTTTCAACTCTCTTCTCTACGATATCTACCGTGTGACATTATACATCATATTGAGGATTCGACATGTCTTTGAAAACACTAAAGGTGACTTCTTAATCTTGAACTTTTTTCAGTTCACTTTTTTGCACATCAATGATCGTTCTACCTGTTGCCAAGAAAAGTCTCCCATTGATAATTGGGACCTCATGATTCTCCTCCATATCAAGGATAATGAAGTCAGCATGAAAGTAAAATTTATCCACCTTAACCAACACATCCTCTACTATTCCTCTCGGGTAGGTAATGGATCTATCTGCTAGCTGCAATGTCACTGTGGTTGGCTTCGCCTCACCTATGACTAACTGTTTGTAGATGGATAAGGGCATGAGATTTATACTTACACCCAAATCACATAGCGCCTTATCAAAATATCGATTCCTAATAGTGCAAGATATGGTAAAGCTGTCAGGATCTGTTAGTTTTTGAGGAAGATTTTTTTCTGTATGATAGCACTACACTCTTCTGTGAGTGCTACAGTTTCAAAATCTACCAGCTTCTTCTTCTTGGACATTATCTCCTTCATAAACTTCACATAGTTTGGTATTTGTTCCAAAACATATGTGAAAGGAATGTTGATATGGATCTTTTTGAAGATATCTAGAAAATTAGCACCATGAGCATCCAATTTCTTCTTTTGAAAGCGCTGAGGGTATGGAAAAGGTGTCTTCGGGATGGGTGGTGGCTTATTTGGAGGAGCTACTACAATGTTCTCTTCTTCTGTTACTGTTTCCTCATGAAATGACACTTCTTTGTCTTTACTGCCTAAGCCCTTGAGAATATTTGTAATCTCTTTTCCACTCTTGAGGGTTATGGCTTGGCACTGCTCCTTAGGATTGACTTCAGTATTACTAGGAAACACCCATTTCTGTTGATTAGTCATGGAAGAAACAATTTGCCCAATCTACACTTCTAAGGACTACATTGTTACCTTTATATTGCCAATATGTGTTTCAATATTATTCAGCTTTGACTCATTCTTCTCAAACATCTCTAAAGTTTTAGCAACAAACGTGCTCATAAGGTCTTCTATGGAAGGTTTCTGCTCAGCTATTTGATTATTGAAGCCAGAAGGAGGTTGCAAGACATTCTCCGTGTTAACATATGATAAGTTCATATGATAATAGTTAGGCATAGGATTGCCTCTATAGTTGTTGAAGTTCCGATTGTTCACATATTGGACTTGCCCATATCCTCCATCAGGTAAGATCATTTTATTAACATCATCAGCTTCAATAGATGGTTGGCATTGTTGATTGGTCAATGTTGCTAGATGATTCGTGAGGGATGACACTTAAGATGTAAGTGAAACAATAGGATCCACCTCGTATATCCCAGCCACTTTAGTTACAGTTGATTGTTCACACGGCAATTGGAAATTATTAATAGTCATCTATTTCAGTATAAGCATCTTTAGCAGATTTCTTGAACAAGATTCCTCCAACAGCTGCATCAACCATGGTTTTCTTTCGACCATTCAACCCATTATAAAATAACAGAATCTGAACCCAGTCTTCAAAATTGTGCTGTGGGCACCTCCTAAGTAGATCTTTAAAGCGCTCAAAGGCTTCATACTGATTCTCAGTCTCCAACTGCATAAATATGCTTATTTCTATTCTTAGTTGGGCTGATTTAGCAGGTGAAAAGAAACTTGCAAGTAATTTTATTGCCATATCCTTCCATTTCAGGATGCTCCACCTCGAAATAGATTACAACCAACCCCTCACTTTATCCCTTGAAGAGAATGGGAATAAGCGTAGCCTGATGGTCTCTTTAGTCACGCCATTCATCTTTATAGTATCTACCATTTCCAAGAACATCCTTAAGTAAACATTAGGATCTACTGCAGCTGAACCCCCAAACTGGTTCTTTTGTGCCATATTGATCAATACAGGTTTCAGCTAAAAATTATTGGCATTGATTTGTGGATGAGAAATCAATCCCCGAATAATTATCGTCAATGACTGGCTTAAAGTGATATCAGATTGCCACCTGGCGTGGGTTGTTCTCAATATTTTTAGCCGTCATTGCTTCTTTCTCAAATTTCCTTTCTTTCCTTAGTCTCCTTGATGTTCTTTCTATTTCTCGATCAAACAAAAGCGAGTTAAGACTTGTGGATCTTCACATTTACTTAAGCATAGAAAGACAAGAAAAATCATCAAAATAAAAATAACAATAACAATAAAAATAATAATAATAAATAAAATATAAATCTAAATTAAAGATAAGGTTATTTGGTAATAGTGTTAATGTGATTAAATTAACAATCCCTCAGTAACGGCGTCAAAAACTTATTGTGATATTTTATATCATATCGCAAGTGTATGATGTCAAGTTTTAACAAAAATAAGTAAAAGAGTGTTGAATCCATAGAGATTGTATTCGACTCACACTAAGTACTATAATTGATAATCCTAACTTTATTCAGAAAATAACTAAATTTAGATTAAAAACTAAATAAATAAGGTAGTAAAATGTTTGATAAAGATAATACAAGAAGAGAAAGATTCTAGAGTCTGATTTCACCTAGCTATCCTATATGTATTGGTCATGTCATTCAATTTTTATTTAGTTGCATTGTTTATAAGTCAAGAACCCTAAATTATTCTAACTCCCTCTCCCGAGTGAATATATTATCAATTACAAACTTCGATATCCCTATAAAAATCTAGTAATTAACAATTCATTATGTTTTGTGATTCTTCGTTAACAACTTTGAAGAAATTATAGATTCTCACGAACTCTACAAATCTCCTAAGTTATATTCTCTAGATCCTATTCAAAACCACTCTCTCCCGAATGATAGATTTTAAACATTCATCACCTCAATTTGTGGCCAGCAAACAAAAAGCATTAAACACAAGAGAATATAAAAAAAAACTGAATTAAAAATTCATAAAAATCAAATTGGCAAGCAACACATAGGTTCAAGTATTGGCTATATTATCCTTTATAATAATAAATTTAGTTCATGACCGAATAATAAAATAATGAAAGCATGATCATGAATCTAATATAAATCATTAGAGTTAAAGAAAGAAACTAGAAGATTAAACCTGAATCGAATCTTTTCATCTTCGAACATCACCGCATTCATCTTCTCTTGTCGCTCTTCAATCTTTCACTTTAGATCTCTCTAAAATATGTGTTTTGAACTCTTGATTTTTGTATTAGCCTCCTCTTTAGGGTTTTGGACATGTTTCTATATATATAGGGAAGTCTTGGAGTCATTGTACCTATATAATACTGAATTTTGACGTTTCGGGAAGTCTGCCACAGAGTCGCGATGTCAGAATTAACGTCATGACGCCCAACTCTCGGGAAAAATATATGTGACATCCTGTGGGGGAGTCGCGATTCCATTTCCGACGTTGTAATGCCAGGCTAAATTTCAGGATTGATCATTTATGCAGTTTTAGCATTTTCGCGTGCTTCTGATGCGTCGTAAGGTCCCAAAAAAAGTTCATTTTCCCTAAGATACATGTTCCAATACTTTTTATCAATAAAACATAAAATAAACTATAAAATATATTAAATGACACAAAATCGAACAAAATAATAAGCTAAGAATGCATGAATAAGTGGGTATAAACCGCACTTATCAAGCATCTTGTGACATCAACATGAAAAATCGGACCTAGAATCTACTAGCAAAAGCTTATCCTTATAACTAGCTGGCTATCATCGGCCACTAATTGTTTGTTCTCAACCACTAATTGATTGTCCTCTATTAATGGCCTTTGCTTTGTCTCTCCTATACCCACTACAACAAATTGACTTTTAGTGGTAAAAAATTTCGCCACTAAAACTATTAGTGACGAAATATAATTTCACCACATTTTGCCACTAAAAGTACGACACAAAAGGTATTAGTGGCGAAATTTTTTCGGCACTGAAAGTATATTTTTTCGCTACTGAATGTTACTATTAGTGGCGAAAATTTCGCCACTGAATGTTACTTTTAGTGGAGGAAATTTCGCCACTAAAAGTAATTAGATTCTATGGCAAAAAAATTGGACTTTTAGTGGCGAAATTTTCGCCATTAAAAGTGCAGTCTGAGTTCCTTTTGGTGAAATTATATGCAAAAAACTATTTACATCATATGATCTTTTGTATTATAAAATGATACAAAACATAAATTTTAATACATTAAAATATATGAATAGAATTTTGTATTTACAAGCAAAAAAACATATTATGTTCCAATATTAAAACATACAAATGATCAACTAGTTATAATTCAAAAATCAAAAGCTATTGTTTTCGTCTCACATCTAAATTTACATTCTATATTCAAACTACAAAAAAAAAAAAAAAAAAAAAAAAAAAAAAAAAAACCCTTTCAACATATGATGAAAAGAAACCATTCATCAAATAAACTAGCTTCGCATTTGTCCATTACTTTTTCAATCAACAAAATAGTTACCTGTATTTGAATGAAAACAATTATATCAGTCTATATTATTCAGATTTTAGCATTTTGTTGCTGTAACTCAATAAACGAGATGAAGATAGAATAATACCTCATTGAATTCCCTAAATATCCACTTTGACAAATTTGAGCATCTTTGAGACGATGCTATGCTTGGATGATTGTAAAATTGTTCGGCATGCCTTTGAAAGAGATATACTACCATAAAGATGACCAGCAATTAAAAGAGGATAAGTATTGCAAGCCCAACAACCAAAAGCCTCTTTCTTGATGTTTTAGGATTAGAAATGAAATCCCTACGGACACAAAAGTGTATGAGAACTAATTCTAGTCAGAAAATGATCACATAACAGAAAACATAGAGGATAATTGCTTGAGCCTATGTTGTTCATGATTGCCAAGTAAATGAATTGCTTCAATATGAGAGGTATAGGAAGAGATATGAATTCATTTATCAAAAAAGCATGAAGTATGTTTACACACGAAAAGAAGTCATTGGAAAATAAATAAATTGGATTAGTTAGGGGGTATATAGATGTATTATTAAATATGTTTAACATAGCTATATTGGAATTATTTATGAATTATTTGCAACTAATGAACATGATAAAAGAAGATCACATGGTTGTGTTGAATATGCTTAACTATGAAAAGATGTTTAACCACAAATTACAAACCTTTTTCTTAATAATTAGAGCTAATTACAATTGATAAACGAAACATTAAAGCAGCATGAAGAACATTTTACTGATTTTCAGGAGGCAGTACATCGACTTCTGGGTTAAAAAAGAGCTAAAGAAATAACTTTATAGCGTAAACTTACTTCAGTAATTAAGAATACGATCACTGGAAAAAATATACGCTACTAAAGCTTATATAACAGGTAACACAAAACATCAAACTGATAACATTCGATAATATGTTACAAATCACACAATAGTACTAGTACTAATCTAGCACTTATAATGAACTGTTGTTTCAAAATGGCGACTAGATGATTGCATGATAATGAAATCATAATAAGATTGGTAACTTCTGAGAACTGTACTTGATTGAAGGGCATCTTAGTTGAAATTTTTTAATTTTATATTATTAACTTAATGAGGGGCAAGATTGGAGCAGGTAAAAAACAAATCTGGCACTGATTTGCTCCATCAAATTATGCATCAATATCACGCAGAAGCTTTCAGGTATTTTAAATTCTTTCCACTTAAACACAAGCTCTTTGGGTGCCATTGAATAACTTGTATACTATATATTTTGAGAGGAAAATTGGTTAATTACACCATAGTTGAAACTTGAAAGTTATAGATTAGAAATTTATACTTCCTTTCTGTAAAGCAAAGAGTAGAATGACAAAAATATGAGAAGCAAGAAAAATCATGTATGGTAAGGCTTGAGTTAGTGCACCTTCTTCAATTCCAGCCTCTTGCAGAGGGTAGTTGGTTATATCTTCAACAAAAGCTTCAAAAAAATTCTGGTAACCTGAAGTCCTTTCACTAGAGCTTGTGACATTCATCATTTCCATAGCCTGCCATGAATGAAACATTATTTACAAGGGAAAGTATTACAAAAATGTAAGAAATGGAAGAATGAGTGAGATCATGCATCGTATTTGTTGAGTAATAATGCATCGGCAATTGAGTTGGCTCCCACACATAGAATGAGACAAGATCTAAATGAACATCATCATTTCATGTATACCTGAAAGCTAAACATAAATTGTCGAGCTCTCTTGCTAACTGTGGCATCTGGGTGAGATTGAAGCTTCTCATACATAATTCGAGCCTCATTTGGTCTACAAGCATTGCAACTGAATAATATCTGCCTAGTTCGTAAGGGAGACTGAGGCACCATACAAAATATCTCACAACAATATAAATGTTATTCTCAATTCATTCCAAATGACATACTGGAAAAAACACTACCTTCCACTTCCAGTCTAATTCTTCCATATAGACAAATTTTTAAGAATTCACCACTCTTAATGAAGCAATGACAGAAACTAGGCCATATAATTTACTAATCTTAACTCTGTTAAATATGCTTAGTGTTGCTATATTAAGTATTTACCCGATACCCAGCAACCTAGCTTTTTTTTGCCATTTGTTTAGCTAACTGAGGCATCAAGGTTACAATTTTATTTCAACATTATACTTGCTAATTTCGATATTTGTCATTCATGATATATACCTTCGAAGAGAATCCTGGCAGATAGACCACTGCAAAGCAGCTGATCCATGAAGTTCACTCTGTACAAATAAAACACTTAATATTAAATAAATAGAACAAGGATCGAAAGATTATACAATTTATTTTACTTGAAGCTGAAAAAAGCAGTCCTCCCGACTGCGTTCACAAAGAAACATACTAATAAGATCATGATTCTAAGAAGTCAGTTCCTCAAATATCAAAAGGGAGCTAGTTCAGATGAAAGCAACAGTTCCAATTTTTAACATAACTACGGTGCTTAACATCGGTAAACTAACCTTGAACACCATTTTATTCATAACTTTTTCATAGTAGGGCAAAGCTTCCTTAAGCTTCCCTGAATCCATCAAGGAGTCACCATCCTTCAATGCCTATTTATTCCCAGAATATCCTTTAATTGAGCAAAAAATTTCAAGAAACAAAAGATCCAATATATGGAAAATAACCCTAAATATCAAGTAAAAGCAACTCGTTCTTTTTTTAGGATTCCTTCCAAAATGATTCCATTATATCGTTGATTACGCCCAAAAATAACTTATGTTTATCACAGTATAGCTGGGGTGTCGATTCCTCATAAAGATGGTTACACGAACTAATTTACTCAAACAAAAACGTTAACAATAACTTAAATAAAGAAAATGAATGAATTGATAAATAAAGTAAAAACTATCGAAAAGTTTGCAGGATTTTATCAGTAGAGAAATATGGCAAACCATCGATAATCCCTCTTATATCAAACTCCTATATTTAGTTATTGATTCTTGTTATTACTCAATTGAAGGTTTCACATCCCAAACCAGCAATCGGAAAACATTCAATTCTACTCTTATTAAATTCCAAGTTAATCAATGGTTATTTTCTCTATGTTAACAGCACACAAAAATCATCATTACGAGCTATCTAACGTCGACAATATACCCTCAGGCAACACTGCAGCGGAAGACCAACACATAAAATGACTTTTACCAGTCACAACTAAGTTCGCAAATCACACATATAAGAATCATGACTGGATGTATATGAGAGTTTGACAAAATAAAATTTTTGGATTCAAGAATAAAAATATAATAGAAAATAACAATCATCAATTGTATTAAACGTTAAAAGATTTTTAAGAAATCAACAACATAAATATAGAAATTAAAATACATGATTTCATCATTAACTTTTCCTAGGAGATTAGTTCTCCATGGAAGAAAGAGATGCAGTCTGAATAGATTGGAGAGACGTCATGATTTCCTTGAAGTTCTTCATTTTTCCTCTCTATGAATTGTGTTTTTGGCTCTTTTTGTGTGTTTCTCCTCTGTTTCTCTCTGATTTTCTCCTCTTTAGGGTTTGGGACAAAGTTGGATTTATATAGAAAAGTCCTGTAACCCTAAATTGCATTAAAAACGCACAAAACTACACCCCTGGAATCGTGATTTCGTTTCGCGACACATGCCGAGCATCACGACGCGACAGCGGCTTTGCAGGATGCTATAATTGACTAAATCTCCTCGAGTAGATGCATATGGATATATTATAGGTCTCGTAACTCTTTCTAGCTTAAACGTTATAGACTTTTTAAATTCAGTGCGCAGTTGATGCTCCCGCGTGCGTCCGATACATTTGTTATGCTCTGAAATATATTCAATTGCTTCATTCTCCTTGATCCATTGCTTCCTATTAACAAAGCACAAAATGACTCCAATTAAGATTAAAACATATGATAATAAAACTGACTTAGCGGTGTTCTAAGTACACTTTCGTGTACTTATCACAATCCTCAACCAGCTTATTGCTAGTCTCTAGCAATTCAAACATAAAATAAAATAAAAACTAAATAAATAAAAACGATCTAAGCCACTTTCGTAGAGATCACGGTTGTATTTAGTGTATATAATAAGCCTTTAAATCCCTAGGTGTCCCTAGTGGACGAGTTATAGTCTCGTGAGAGCGTACAGGGACGACACCCACAAACGTCATTCAAAACACACAATCATGCAAAAATAAAAGGTAATACTCCTAATAGTTTCACATAATTTTATCCTCAAAGAATGCCTAGTAATGAAATCAGAGAACCTTTAAAGTACTTAGCGTAACTCAAATTCAAGACCTTAAATAAATCATCTAAGCCAGACTCACAGTGTGTGTGTGTTTTAAAGTTCATTTACAGCTTTACTCCCAAGTAAGCCAACTTAATGATTTCATTTAAAAATTGGGATCGATGGGTCAAGCCAACATAGATATCTCAATTAAGCTCTGTAATTGCTTTTCTATGCTCAATATGGTATGATTTTTCTTTTCGTGTCTCTTTTTACTTTTCTTATTGAATTTTTCTTTCTTTTTTTTTTCAACACACCTACCCTTTAAGGTAGCATTTCTCCTCATGGTGGTCCTAATACTCGCCCATGGGTAACTTCACGCTTATCAGTTATAGGTGATTAATTTTTTTTTAGAGTTTTTCTTTTTATTTTTAATCATACCACACATCATAACACAAGTAAATCAGGATAGACATCTAAGCAAACGGTCATTCATCAACATGCAATTTCTTCAACTAGTCACCTTGCTAACTACTAAGGCTTTCAGTTTTAAAAACCTATAATTAACTGCTTATGAGTCTAATATAGATAAACTACTCAAAGCGTCAGATAAAAGTACATTAAATGACTTATCGTTTCTAAGATTTCACCCTAAAACTGACAATATCATCATTGGACTTATGCTTAACTATTAAGGATTAAAAAAAAACAACACGATTTTTTTAAATAAAAATGTATTTATGACAGGAATTATCATGCGCATGCATACACCCCCACACTTAAAACTTGCATTGTCCTCAATGTAAGATAAATGTAAAGAAAAAAGATTAAGGAATAACACTATCAGGCGCAGAGTTGATCAGGTTCCTACTGGTGAGACTTTGACTTGTGTGGCTGTGTAGGTTATGCTAAACCCTGTAAAAACACTCATGCAAATAATAAAAATAAAACAGGCAATTAGCACATAGTAAAACTAAAAAAAAATAATTAAATAAATGCATATGCAAGGGTTGCCTTCATGCTAGCGCTAAGTTTAACGTCTTCAGCCCAACGTAACCACTTAAGTTGTTCATGTTGGCTTCCATCTAGCGTACTGGTGAAGGCATGAGAGGGAATTTTTGTCTAGTTGTTGCAGTTTATCCACTGATCCTCCATGGTCTGGTGGCTGAAATTTGGTACTGCATTTAAGGAAAAATTCGCTCAATCTGCTTTTTAACCTCACATGTATCATTTTTAATTGAGCATTAAATCTCATTTTCCTCCATTTTCTGGTCTTTAGGACCAGTTTCAGTTCATTAGGATTTGATTCAGGTTGTAGAGAGGTTGTTTCTAGCTGGACTATTTCTAGCATATATGAGTAATGACACTCACCCTCACTTGTGATTGTTTTTCAACATTTAGATCTAAAACTCTTACTGTGGGCCTAAGTGCTTGTGGGAAAGGTACTCTTGATTGGAAATGTGGCACTAGTTCTTCCTAAGGGGTACCTATACCACTGTATTTAGGGTCATCTATGGTGTTGGACGTGTCTTGCAAGCCTACCTTCTTACCACTCCTAGTGAATATAGCATTAACACCATTTTTATTGGCTGCTTCATGATCAGTATGTGCCATGTGTTGGCCTTGTGGATTTGGTTGAGTTTGAGATAGGAATTTTCCTTGTTCGTGCACACTCAAGATATTAGTTAACTTAGAGATTTGACTCTTAATTTCCCTATTATCTTCAACTACATGAGCTATCAATGACTCAAATATTTGATTTATTTTACTCTGGGTCTCCACAAATGCTTTCTAGGCCTCCACAATTACTTTCTGGGCCTCTATGAATGCTTTCATAGTATCCTCTAAAGATTTCTTAGGAATGGCAGGTGTGTGATACTAGAGAGTATTATAATCTCTAGGTGGTGGTGTCTGACTAGACTGATGAGACTCTTGTCTCCAACTAAGATTTGGATGGTCCTGTCAACTAGAGTTATAGGTATCTAGATATGGTGTATAAGGTTTTCGATACGTCCTGAATACATGACATTGTTCCTCTTATGTCATTCTTATCTCACCATATATCGGACACTCTTGGGGTTTTAGGTGGGTGACTGAATGCATGGTCTTGCTATCTCTGGCTTGTAAGGCTCATATCTTTCTAGTTAATAGTTCAACATGTGCCTTAAGACTATCATCTTCCTTAAAGTGGTGTAGGCTTTTCCTAGAAGAATTGTTTGTCCCATCAGTATTATCCAAGGCATTTAGTTCAGTCCATGTATGAGATTTCTTCGCTAGGTCATCTAAGTACTAGAACGCCTCATCAGAGTCCTTTTGGATGAACTCACCATTGCACGTTGTCTCAACGAATTAGCGCTCCCTATGGGTCAGTCCATCATAGAAATAACTTACTAAACGACAACTCTCATATCCATGGTGAGGGCAACTAGCTAACAACTCTTTATACCTCTCCCATATTTGATAAAGAGTCTCATTGTCTCTCTAAGAGAAGGTGGAGATTTGTCTTTTTAAGGCATTAGTCTTGTGGTGTGGAAGTATTTATCAAAAAATACCTGGTTTATCTCGCCCCATGATCCTATTGATCGCGGTCTTAAAGAATACAACTAGCCCTTAGATCTATCCTTAAAGGCAAAAAGGGAAAAACTTAAGTATAATTGTGTTAGTGGTTCCAAACCAGTCATGAAGTTTGCTACTATCTTTTCAAACTCCCTAATGTGCATATAAGGAACGAAGTTACTGCTTCGTTGTTGATTAAGCAAATCTGCTCATTTTGCTTGTAAACTATTTCCCTACAACGGCGCCAAATTTTGATTACGCCCAAAAATAACTTATAGTTATTCGTAGTATAACTGGGGTGTCGATTCCTCAGAGAGATGGTTACAGGAACTAATTTACTCAAACAAAAATGCTAACAGTAACTTAAATAAAGAAAATGAATGAATTGATAATTAAAGTAAAAACTATTGAAAAATTTGCAGGATTTTATCATTAGAGAAATATGGCAAACCATCGAGAATCCCTCTAATATCAAACTCCTATATTCAGTTATTGATTCCTATTATTACTTAATTGAAAGTTTCACATCCCAAACCAACAATCGGAAAATATTCAATTCTACTCCTATTAAATTCCAAGTTAATCAATGGTTATTTTCTCTATGTTAACAGCACACAAAAGTCATCATTACGAGCTATCTAACGTCGACAATATACCCTCAGGCAATACTGTAGCAGAAGACCAAAACATAAAATGACTTTTACTAGTCACAACTAAGTGCGTAAATCACACATAGAATAAGCATGACTGGATCTATATAGGAGTTTGATAAAACATAGTTTCTGGATTCAAGAATAAAAATATAATAGAAAATAACAACCATCAATTGTATTAAACATTAAAAGGTTCTTAAGAAATCAACAACATAAATATAGAAATTAATATACATGAGTTTATCATTAACTTTACCTGGGAGATTAGAGTTGGGAAAACTCTAAGTCCCGAGGATCGAATCAAGCATAAAACATAAGTGCGAATACAACAAAGGAAGTCGCGGAATACTCACAATGATCGGTTCAGCGATGCGGTGAAGAACAAAACTTTTTATGCCCTTTGAAGAGTTTATGAAGCTCACGGCAGTCCACAAAATTTGTCCTCCAAGATTCGGCCATGGATGGGTGAATCAAGCTCCAAGCTTTCTTGTAAAATTCCATGCACACGGGTGGATTTCCCTATCACTTTTGTATGTCTCTATTGTGTGCTAGCACTCTTAATTTTTGCCACAAAAATCAAGCTTTGCTTCTTCATCATTCATGCCTAAAAGAAGAATTTGAAGAAGAAAATGGCCTTTAGCCGAGAGCATGAGAGGAGAAAGAAGAGAGAGGGATGGGTGTTAGGATTTTGAAAAATGGTAAATGAATTTCTAAAATCAAATACACAATTTTGCTTTCCAAAAGTCAAAGTAATTAAATAACAATATATGGCATTCAAG
Organism: Zanthoxylum bungeanum; assembly: GCA_019454045.1. Classification (NCBI taxonomy): domain Eukaryota; kingdom Viridiplantae; phylum Streptophyta; class Magnoliopsida; order Sapindales; family Rutaceae; genus Zanthoxylum; species Zanthoxylum bungeanum. The sequence continues at coordinate 45,028 of SKCR01031859.1, forward strand.
CTTTCAAAAATCTTTTCAACAACTTACATCAAGTCACATCATTCCATCAATCAAGTGACAAGTTGTCACATCACTCAAAGTGACTGATGATTTGATGCTTGATGTGACCGGTAATTTGACGCTTGATTTGACTTACGTGCCGCACTCGAATTCAAAATACGAATGCGCTCGCAAACAATCCCGGGCTCGGGATCGCTAATTACAAATTAACGAATTTTATGTTACGTCATAATTAAATCCAATTTAATTAAATAATCATGCCTAGCATAATTACTATTCACGTCGCTAGTGAATTAATTCTAAATTAACTCGTTCGCCCGAGTTAAAATCTAATTTTAATTCCGCATCGAAATCCAATTTCGTTTAATATATCGAATATATTAATTTATCGATTAATTCCAAATTAATCGTTCTCTTGTTGGTTTCTATGATTAGTCCCAAGATCATAATGAACAAAGAAATGTGAATGAATAACGAAGAAGTATGGCAGAAACACACTTACATCGATCGGTTTAAGGATGTGTTGATCAAAAAAAAATTGCTCCAAGTCCTCTTTGAGATTCGGCCGAGGTGATGTGTTGAAGAAGAAGATGAAGCTCCAAGATTTAAGGAATCCAAGCTCTAAGATTCGGTTCCCTAGCAAAATGAAGAAAGAAAATCAAATCTTCTTCCTGCAATGGAGGCTCACGGTAATGGCAAGCAAAAAAGGAGAGAGATAGAGTTGTATATTGTTTCTAAAATAATTATAATGAATTTAAAACAATTACCAAAGTTGGTATTTATTTTACAAAAGTCAAAAGCCAAAATTTTGGCTCCAAAAACTCATTAAATGCCCATAACCACCCACATCATGAATAGTGACTGCATGTCACTCACCAAAAGGTGATTTGATGTCCATCACAAAAGTGACAAGTGATGTGACTCGTGATTTGACTTGTAGACCCCACTCGATTAGAAATGCGAGTGGGCCCGCAAACACTTCCGGGCTCGGTTTCGCTAATTACAAATTAACAAATTTCTGTCACGATGTAATTAAATAATTATACCTAGCGAAATTACTATTCACATCGCTTACGAATTAATTCTAAATTAACTCGTTTGCCAGAATTAAAATCCGATTTTAATTCCGCATCGAAATCCAATTTCGTTTAATATATCGAATATATTATTTTATCGATTAATTCCAATTAATCTTTCTCTCTCTTCAAATAGTACTTTATCCAAGACAAAGTTTCTCCGCAATTAATCCCAAATTACTAAAGTTCGAATCAAACGTCATCGGTGAATCTTCGGGAAGTGACCTAAGAGATCTCCGGATATGTTGGCAGTAAATACGTTCGTCGGACCATCCGAACACGTACATACTTCGTACTATATTTTTACCGATTTACGAGACAATGTTGGATTCTAGCAAAGCACCATGCCTACCCAATTCTCCATAAATATTCTTACTGGAATATACGATCTTTATCAGGCGTTGTATACCGTAGGATTGCATATTGCAATCCAGTATCTGATGTCACGTGCAAGACCTGGGGCTGGAATAGTGTCTGCCCGTACGAAGCACATATCGGATATCTAGCAACTAGTCTATTTGAATTAGATAACATGAGCTTGTCATATTATCCCGATAGTTGCAACACAATAGAGAACCAGTTCTGAATCCCTACGTGATCATCATCTCCATATTCTAAAGTGATACTTTCGTCTTGACATCACATCCAATACATTACGATTCCCAATAAACCCAACAAAGGCTTACACAGAATCTGTTAAATCCATGTACGACCAAAACCAAAGTTTACCAATTGTCGCAAGTACTAGCGATGCAAGTCTCAGGTTAAGACCAAATACACCTACTCTGAAGCGGACTCCCATAGACACATATACATACTACCAATGGGATTTCGCGGGGTCTATCTAGAGCGAAGCTGTTTTCCGTACCATCGATAAAACACAACCTCCTATCGCACTTGCATAAGTATCCTATACTTAAACATATAAGAACTATCATGTTATGCCCTCACAACGTGCACGAGTGCAATACTAGTTTATTCCGCATTATCGATGTCCAATCTCGATAATACTACGACTAGGAATATTTAATGATTAAACCTTTATAGATTGATACTGTCTCATATCATCTCAATCTGGAACTAATCATATGGACTTTTACCATTTATATATATATATATATATATATATATATATATATATATATATATATATATATATATATATATATATATCAAAGTAAATGAATCATAAAACTGTAAAAGGCAATTTCATTACTACATAGTTAATTTTGTACAAAAACACAATGTCTTTTACAAACAGTGAAGCTATGGGTCATAACTGTCCAACAATCTCCCACTTGGCCTATAGCCAGTCACTCAAGCATCTAATACCTAAACTATGTACATGTCGCTCAAACTTTTGCTGAGGAATCGCTTTCTTCAGCGGATCTGTCATGTTGTCATCTGATGCGACCTTCTTGACCTTCAAATCGCCACAATGTATGATCTCACGTATCAGATGGAAATATTGAAGAACATGCTTGGATCATTGATGAGACCGCGGTTCATTAGCGTGCGCTATAGCCCCATTATTGTCACAATATAATGGAACGAGCTCATTTGCTAACGGAACTACTCCTAATCCAATTAGGAATTTTCGGATCCAAACTGCTTCCTTTGCTACTTCAGCTGCAGCAATGTACTCCGCTTCAGTTGTTGAATCGGCAACAGTCTCTTGCTTGGAAGATTTCTAGCTCACTGCTCCGTTATTCAAATGAAATTGTACCCTAATTACGACTTACAATCGTCTTTGTCGGTTTGGAAACTTGCATCGGTATATCCAGTTACCTCAAGTTCTCCATCTCCATAGATTAAGAAAGCATCCTTAGTTCGGCTAAGATACTTTAGGATATTCTTAACCGCTATCTAGTGACCTTCACCTAGATCAGCCTGATAGAGACTACACATGCTCAAAGCATAGGAGACATCAGGTCGAGTACATATCATGGCATACATGATCGATCTGACTTCCGAGGCGAATGGTATCCGACTCATGTTGTCTCTCTCATCTTGAGTTTTAGGACACATGTCCTTAGATAGATAGACGCCATGTGACACTGGCAACAGTCCTTTCTTGGACTGATACATGTTGAATCTCTTCAACACTCTGTCAATGTACGTACTCTGGGAGAGTCCAAGCAGCTTTCTAGATCTATCCCGGTAGATATTTATTCCCAGAATAAAGGCTGCTTCTCCCAGATCTTTCATGGAGAATTTCAATGAAAGCCAAGCTTTCACCGACGTTAACATGGGAATGTCATTGCCTATGAGCAATACATCATCAACATAAAGGATAATAAAAGTCAGCGCTCTCCCATTAACCTTCTTGTATACACAAGGATCATCTTCGTTTTGAATGAAATCATATTCTTTTATGATCTCATCAAAACGTTGGTTCCATGACAGCGATGCTTGCTTCAGTCCATAGATGAACCGATTTAACTTACAACCCTTGTTTACAAGTCTAGGCACGATAAAACCGTCAGGGAGTTGCATATAAACATCTTTAAAAAGGTTTCCGTTAAGGAAAGCGGTTTTAACGTCCATCTTCCATATCTCGTAATCAAAATATGCAGTAATAGCAAGCATTATCCGAATGGATTTAATCATGGCAACGGGTGAGAAAGTTTCATCGTAATCGACACCATGTCTTTGACGATACCCCTTCGCTACAAGCCTAACTTTGTACGTTTGTAAGTTGCCATCCATGTCGGTCTTCTTCTTGAAGACCCATTTGCATCCAATAGGCTTTACGCCTTCTGGTGCATCAACCAATGTCCAAACTTAGTTGGTGTACATGGAATCCATTTCGGATTTCATGGCTTCTTGCCATGAAGCGGAATCGATATCTTGTATCGCTTCCTCATACATAGCCGGTTTGTTATCCTCAATGAGATTAATATCTACATGAGATGAGATCAGAACCCCATACCTCTCAGGTTGTTTCCTGATTCTCTCCGACCTATGCGGTCCTTGTGTAATAGAAGATTTTGGTACAGTCTCATCCCTGATGGACTGTTCTTGTTACGTTGAGGATTCTATGCCAAGAATAGTATCACTCCGATTTTCATCGAGTTCTACTTTCCTCCCACTATCCACTGCATTTAGGAATTCCTTCTCAAGGAAAATCGCATATAGAGCAACAAATACTTTGTTCTCTCGTGGGTGATAGAAGTAATATCCTTTGGTTTCCCTAGGATATCCTACGAATAGGCATTTATCTGATTTGGGCTCAAGTTTGGTACCTTCCAAATGTTTGACGTATGCCTAGCATCCCCAAATCTTCAGGAATGAGAAACCCGGTTTCTTTCGGGTCCATATCTCATACAGAGTCTGTTGAACAGACTTTGAAGGAACCTTATTCAAAATAAGAATTGCACTGTTTAATGCATATCCCAGAAGGAAATAGGTAGCTCAGTGCGACTCATCATAGACCTAACCATGTCCAACAAAGTTCGGTTTCTCCATTCGGACACACTGTTTAATTACGGTGTTCCAGGATGAGTCCACTATGAAAGAATACATATTCTTTCAAGTAATCTAGAAACTCATTGCTCAAGTATTCGCCACCACGGTCTTTATACTCTTGTCTGTCTGTTTTTCAACTTCGTGTCGAAACTTTTTGAATTTTTCAAAAGTTTCTGACTTGTGTCTCATGAGATACACATGACCATAAGGCGATGCATCATCCGTAAAGGTTATGAAGTATTCATATCCACCACTAACCTGGCTAGACATGGTCCCACTTTTCGAAAGTGTGGATATGTGAGTCTTGTTTATGTGTCATAGACGACAGTGCCACATATAAGTTTCATCTTTGTTACTCATTTTGAGCCTTTAGTTTGTTATATTATATGCTGGAGATAGATTTATATTCAAAATATAAATACCATTATTTGTAACAGCAGTGCAAATTTCTATATCATTTTTATATAAGTAACACCCAGTGTTGCGAAATACAAAAGTATACCCACATTGGGTTAACCAAGATACAGATATGATATTCCTAGTCAAACTAGGTACATAATAACAATCATTTAGTTCAAGTACATGCCCCGAGGGTAGTTATAAAACAAAAGTGCCCACGGCCAAAACATCAACAGGTGTCCCGTTTCCAACATGCAGATCAATCTCCCCTGAAGCCAGTCTCCTGCTAATCTGCAGATCCTGCACATCAGTAAATATATGAGTACCACAAACAGAATCAAAAATCCAAATTTTAAAACTAGAAGTAGTCATGTTTATTTCAATAACAAACATACCTGAGGCCGGTGCCTTGCCCGCCTTTATCTCCTTCTGGAGCGCCTTGTACTCGCGGCAGTCACGCTTCCAGTGACCCTGCTTGCTGTACTGGAGGCAAACATCCTGAGATTTATCCTTAGGCTTCCTAAAAGCCTTTGACGATTTGGCCTTGCCCTTTCTTTTATGCTTCTTCTTCTTCACACCTCCAGTTGTCTTGGGCCCAGCCCTCGGTGTCTGAGATGTCGAAGCAAAGTGCGCCTCACGCTTGTTGCCCTTGACAAGCTCCTTCTCAGATTCTTTGAGAGTAGACAATAACTCTCCAAGAGTATCATCTATGTTTATCAAATTACAGTTTATGATGAATTATCTCCAGGTGACTGGGAGAGATTGCAAGATCATATCTATAGTAATCTCAGCCTCAAAGACTATCCCCATCTCAGCTAGCTCATCTATGTCAGCAATCATTTGTGTCACATGGGACTCAACAGACATGCCTTCTAACATACGTGAACGGAAGAGCTTCTTTACTAACTCATATCTCTGTGACCTTTTGTTAGATCGGTGAAGATCGTGCAACCTCGCCAATATGTTATAAGGATCCAAGTCCCTATTTTATCGACGAAAATACTGAGTCATGGAAGTAAGCATAATATACTGAGCAGTATCACAATCATCGTTGTGAGTCTTCCAAAGCTCCAGCTCAAGTGTCTGATTAGGTGTGGGTTTAGGCCTAAGAGGTGTGTGTATGGTGTATAACAGCCTCTCGGCTTCAAGGACTATCCTTAGATTCATTTCCCAATCGGCAAAGTTCGTGCCCTTAAAGACATTCTCGCCCATGATAATGTCTCGGACATTTCCTTTCCAGTCATCTTGACTACGATAGTCTAACTATCTAGTCAAAGATATTTGGGTAAAGTCTAACTGTTACAAGAAAAATAACATTATATTAGTCCAACTAATAAAATAATTTTGACGAAATAATTTTGAAAGCACGTAAAGTTAACTATCTGAATGAAATTACAAATTCAATACTAGCCTCCCACTATTTTTCGGCGAGCCTCTAACCCTCTGTCGAGTTCTCGGGAAACTCAGTTTCCTAGTGGGCTAGGATCCCGTTAAATAACACACAACCTTGACTTTGGCCAACAAGCTGTATGATATTTAACTAGGTAGATCTCGAAGATCAATTGGATCTCTTCCAATTCCTAGATCCGGTAGGTGGACATCCAAGTCCGAAAACATATATACAATACATATGCCAATGTATCCAATACATTTTCCTAACATTTTTCCTCTGAATCAACTAAGCCTTGGCTTTGGCACAACAAGCTTAATAATTCCAGTTAAGCGGGACCTATTGACATGGAAAGCTTCTTAATCAATGTCGATGGACAAAAAGTGATCTTGACTTTAGCCAAAAAATCACAACTTGCACAAGTCATCGATATGGAACAAAACTCACATGATTCAAACACATCCGCAATTGACAAAGGTCTTGACTTTGGCCAACAAACCAATGCCAACTTTAGATCTTGAGTAAGAATCACTCAACGGAAGGAAAAAAAGATTAATATGTTTTGAGGATTTTTGCGCGTAAATTGGCAACCAATTTATTATCTTTGTTAATGTGTCATCATACACCCTTAAGCATGCTTCTAAAACATCGTAAGGCGTGAAAATTAAATTAATAATGATATACAGATGGATATTTAAATAGATTGTTCCTAGAACAAATCACTCCATTTCCTCTCCCCGGCTAGCACTATTCTACTTCTACCCAATTACATAATACAATAAGAGAAACCTCATTAACATTGAGGGGAATTAGGTGAGAAGATAATACAAAGAATCAATAAAAGAGAAGGTTGGACACGCAGGTCCAATTTATAAATTCCAAATTTACCATAATTTCCAAAATTACCCTTTCCCTTCTAATATCCATCTGATATACGCTATTCATTCATCGCATCCATATATTCATTCATAGCATGCATATCAACCAATATAATCCAATTAATAGTCTTTAATTATGTGACCATCCTATTGGACAGTTATAGCCCATAGCATCACTGTTTGTAAAAGACATTGTGTTTTTTGTACAAAATTAACTATGTAGTAATGAAATTACCTTTTACCGATTTATGGTTCATTTACTTTGATATATATAAATGGTAAAAGTCCATATGATTAGTTATGGATTGAGATGATATGAGACAGTATCAATCCATAAAGGTTTAATCATTAAATATCCCTAGTCATAGTATTATCGAGACTAGACATCGATACTAAGGTATAGACTAGTATTGCACTTGTGCGCGTTGTGAGGGAATAAAGGCATAGTTCTCATATGTTTAAGTAAAGGATACTTATGCAAGTGCGATAGGAGCTTGTGTTTTACCGATGGTACAGAAAACAGCTTCGCTCTGGATAGACCCCGCGGAATCCCATTGGTAGTATGTATATGTGTCTATGGGAGTCCGCTTCAGGGTAGGTGTATTTGGTCTTAACCTGAGACTTGCATCGCTAGTACTTACGACAATCGGTAAACTTTGGTTTTGGTCATCCAGGGCTTTAACAGGTTCTGTGTACGCCTCTGCTGGGTTCATTGGGAATCGTAGTGTATTGGATGTGATGTCAAGACAGAAGTATCACTTCAGACATATGAAGATGATGATCACGCAGGGATTCAGAACTGGTTCTCTATAGTGTTGCAACCATCGGGATAATATAACAATGTCATGATTATCTGATTCAAAGAGACTAGTTGCTTGATATCCGATATGTGCTTCGTATGGGGTAGACACTATTCCAGCCCCAGGCCTTGCACGTGACATCTGATACTGGATCGCAATATGCAATACTACGGTATACTACACCTGATAAAGATTGTATATTCCACAAAGAATATTTCTGGAGAATTGGGTAGGCATGGTGCTTTGCTAGAAGCCAAGCTTGCCTCGTAAATCGGTAAAAACGTAGTATGAGGTACGTACGTGTTCGGATAGTCCGATGACCGTATTTACTGGCAACATATCCGGAGATCTTTTGGGTCACTTCCCGAAGACTCGCCGATGATGTTTGATTCGAACTTAATCTGGGATTAAATATGGAGAAACTTTAACTAGGATAAAGTACTATTTTAGGAGAGAGAAAGATTAATTTAGAATTAATCGATAGAATAATATATTCGATATATTAAATGAAATTGGATTTCGACGAGGAATTAAAATTTGATTTTAAATTGGGCACTCGAATTAATTTAGAATAATTCACGAGCGACGTGAATAGTAAATTAGATTTATTTACGAGGCATCGGAAAACTCATTAATTTAGAATTATCAAAACCGAGCCCGGAATGTGTTTGCGAGGCTACTCCGATTTTGAATCGCGTGCGGCCACAAGTCACATCGCAAATCACATCGTGAGTCACATCACTTGTCATTGATGTGTGATGGTTATCTAGTCACTTTTTGAATTGTGACATGCAGTCACTATTCATGATACAAGTGGTTGAGTGTCATAATTGCCAAATTGGAGGGAAAAATATATGTAGACTATTTTGGAAATGGATATACAACTTTTGTAAATACTTTTTGGCATAATAATTCAAGATTTACAAAATCAAAACTCTCTCTCTCTCTTGGAACCTCCTTGGCCGAAACATAGAAATAAATGGAAAATTTTTCTTTTGATTTCTTTAGCCAATCTTCCTAGCACAAACTTAGAGAATCAAACAAAGGTGATTGGGAACCGATCTTGGGGATCTTGTTCATCTTCAACATCAAAAACTCTTCCTTGACCGAATATATATCTAGAAGATATGAGGAATTTTATTGAGCATCTCATCACATCCGATCGTTGTAACTGTGATTCCGCCACCCTTCTTGATTATTCATTCTTATTTCATGATTTATATGATCTTGGGACACCTTACAGAAACCCAACAATGGTATCTTGAGCCTTGGTTAAGCATGAAATATATTAGGGTATAATTTGGGGAAAATCAATTTGAGCATGTTTTGATTGAATTGGATGGTTGAGTATGCTTGTATGTTGATATAATGAGATGTGATTAGATCAATTTCAACAAATGGTGATTGGATGAAAATTTGGACCCCCATTTGGCTTGGCTGAATATATGTTGTACCCTAGGTTCTTGGTAATTTTTGTTTCTTTAATCATTGGATGACTTGAAACATATGGGAAATGTTGATTTGTATATCAATCGGATTGAAAACGGAATCGGACATAAAAACCCTACCTTGGCCGAGAGCTTAATGGAATGATATGGACTTGATTTTTCACGAAATAATATTAGACATGTGTTTATGATAAAAGCATGATTAAAAAAGATTAAATTAATGTTTTGGAAATATTGATTTAAAAAGGCTTAATCATGACTTTACACTTAAGTTAATTGAATTTTAAATTTTGGAATATTAAAATTTGATTAATGGGCTTAATTTTGAATTGGGCTTGAATTTGTTATATTTGGGCATAATGGGCTTGGTTGGGCCAAGTTGGTTTAGGCCAATTGGATTGGATCCAAATTGGGCCTAAATCATTCCATTAAGTCCAAATGTAATAAAATGGGCTTTAAAGGTTTAATTGGGCCTTATGGGTTTGATATTGGTTTCTTGGCAAATGAGGGTGATTTCTCACATGGGCTTGGTAATTGGGTTTGACCCACATTGACCAAAGCCCATGCCTTATGAAATCAATTGAAAGCCCATCAGACTTTAATTGAACTTACATTGGATGTTAGTTGGGCTTTGAGACCCGATAAGATTAGATTTGGAATCTAAGTCGTTAAAGCGCATTAAAAAGTGTAAATATTTAATTTGGAATTAAATAAACGAATTAGTATTGAGTACGACTTAAATTAGATTTAACGAGTAGTTCGCTATAATTCAAGAATTCGTACTTTGAGTACTTATTCTTAAACGAGTTGGACTCGCACAAAATCAAATCATTGTTTGAACATTGGATGGTTACATAATTAAACACTAATTAATTGGATTAGATTGGTTGTATAACATGCCTTGAATGAATATATGTGGATGTGATGAATGAATAGTATATATCGGAAGGATATTAGAAGGGAAATGGCAATTTTAGAAATTATTGTAAATTTAGAATTTATAAATTGGACCTGCGTGTCCAGCCTTCTCTCTTATTGATTCTTTGTATTCTTTTCTCACCTAATTCCCCTCAATGTTAATGAGGTTTCTATTATTGTATTATGTAATTGGGTAGAAGTAGAATAGTGCTAGCCGGGGAGAGGAAATGGAGGGATTTGTTCTAGGAACAAGTTGTATATATCTATCCGCATATCGTCATTAATTTACTTATGCGCCTTATGATGTTTTAGAAGCATGCTTAAGGGTGTATGCTGAGACCTTAACAAAGATAATTAATTGGTTGTCAATTTACGCGAAAAACCCTCAAAAGAATATTAAGCGATTTTTCCTTCCGTTGAGTGATTCTTACTTAAGATCCAAAATTGGCATTGGTTTGTTAGCCAAAGTCAAAGCCTTTGTCAATTGCCGATGTGTTTGAATCATGAGAGTTTTGTTCCATATCGGTGTCCTGTCCAAGTTGTGATTTGTTGGCCAAAGTCAAGATCACTTCTTGTCCATCGACATTGATTACGAAACTTTCCATGTCAATGGGTCCCGCTTAACTGGAATCATTAAGCTTGTTGTGCCAAAGTCAATGCTTAGTTGATTCAGAGGAAAAAGGTTAGGAAAATATATTGGATACATTGGCATATGTATTGTATATATGTTTCGGACTTGGATGTCCACCTACCGGATCTAGGAATTGGATTAGATCCAAATGATCTTCGAGATCTACCTAGTTAAATATCATACAGCTTGTTGGCCAAAGTCAAGGTTGTGTGTTATTTAACGGGATCCTAGCCCACTAGGAAACTAGGTTTCCCGAGTACTCGACAAAGGGTTAGAGGCTCGCCGAAAAATAGTGGAAGGCTAGTATTGAATTTGTAATTTCATTCAGATACTTAGCTTTACGCGCTTTCAAATTATTTCGTCAAAATTATATTATTAGTTAGATTGTACCCAAAATATCATTGACTAGATAGTTGGACTATCGTAGTCAAGATTACTGGAAAGGGAAATGTCCGAGACATTATCATGGGCGAGAATGTCTTTAAGGGCACAAACTTTGCAGATTGGGAGATGAATCTAGGGATAGTCATTGGAGCCGAGAGGCTATTGTATACCATACAGACACCTCTAGGGCATAAACCCACACCTGATCAGACACTTGAGCTGGAGCTTTGGAAGACTCACAGCGATGATTGTGATACTGCACAGTCTATTATGCTTGCTTCAATGACTCATCATTTCTGTCGTCAAAACAGGGACTTGGATCCTTATAAGATGATGGTGAGGTTGCAAGATCTTCATCGATCTAACAAGAGATCGCAAAGATATGAGTTAGTTAAGAAGCTCTTCCGTTCACGCATGTCAGAAGGCATGTCTGTTGAGTCCCATGTGGCACAGATGATTGCTGACATAGATGAGCTAGCTATGATGGGGATAGTCTTTGAGGCTGAGATTACCATAGAATGGTCTTGTAATCTCTCCCCGACTCCTGGAGACAGTTCATCATAAACTACAATTTGATGAACACTGATGATACTCTTGGAGAGTTATTGTCTACTCTCAAGGAAGCTGAGAATGAGCTTCCAAAGGCAACAAGCGCGAGGCACACTTTACTTCGACATCTCAGTCACCAAAGGCTGGGCCCAAGACAACTGGAGGTGTGAAGAAGAAGAAGCATAAAAGAAAGGGCAAGGCCAAATCGTCAAAGGCTTCTAGGAAGCCTAAGGACAAATCTCAGGATGTTTGCCTCCAGTGCGGCAAGCGGGGTCACTGGAACCGTGACTGCCGCGAGTACAAGGCGCTCTAGAAGGAGATAAAGGCGGGCAAGGCTTTAGCCTCAGGTATGTTTGTTATTGAAATAAACATGACTACTTCTAGTTTTAAAAATTGGATTTTTGATTCTGGTTGTGGTACTCACATATCTACTAATGTGCAGGATCTGTAGATTATGAGGAAACTGGCTTCAGGAGAGATTGATCTGCGTATTGGAAACAGGACACTTGTTGCTGTTGTGGCCATTGTCACTTTTGTTTTGGAATTGCTCTCGGGGCATGTACTTGAACTTAATGACTGTTATTATGTACCTAGTTTGACTAGGAATATTATTTATGTATCTATGTTAACCCAATGTGTTGCAAATAATGGTCTTTATATTTTGAATATAAATTTATCTCCAACATATAATATAACAAATAAAAGGCTCAAAATGAGTAATAAAGATGAAACCTATATGTGGCACTGTCGTTTGGGACATATAAACAAGACTCGCATATCCACACTTTTGAAGAGTGGGTACTTGGATGGATTTGATCCAAATTCATATAACGTCTGCGAATCTTGCTTATTAGGCAAAATGCCTAAATCACCTTTTAGCGGCAAAAGTGAACGCGCCACCGAACTGTTAGCCCTTGTTCATAGTGACGTTTGTGGGCCCATGTCTAGCCAGGCTAGAGGTGGATACGAATACTTCGTAACCTTTACAGATGATGCATCTCGTTATGGTTATGTGTATCTCATGAGACACAAGTCGGAAACTTTTGAGAAATTCATAGAGTTTTGACACGAAGTTGAAAAACATACAGGCAATAGTATTAAGACATTACGGTCGGACCATGGTGGCGAATACTTGACCAATGAGTTTCTAGATTACTTGAAATAATATGGTATTCTTTCACCGTGGACTCCTCCTGGAACACCGCAGTTAAACGATGTGTCCGAACGGAGAAACCGTACTTTGTTGGACATGGTAAGGTCTATGATGATCGCACTGAGCTACCTATTTCCTTTTGGGGATATGCATTAAACAGTGCAATTCTTATTTTGAATAAGGTTCCGTCAAAGTCTGTTCAACAGACTCCGTATGAGATATGGACAGGAAAGAAATCGGGTTTCTCGTTCCTGAAGATTTGGGGATGCTGGGCATACGTCAAGTGTTTGGAAGGTACCAAAATTGAACCCAAATCGGATAAATGCCTTTTCGTAGGATATCCTAGGGAAACCAAAGGATATTACTTCTATCACCCACGAGAGAACAAAGTATTTGTTGATCTACATGAAGTTTTCCTTGAGAAAGAATTCCTAAATGCAGTGGTTAATGGAAGGAAAGTAGAACTTGATGAAAATCATAGTGATACTGTTCCAGGCATAGAATCCTCAACGGAATAAGAACAGTCCATCAGGGATGAGACTGTACCACAATCTTCTATTACACAAGGATGGCGTAGGTCGGAGAGAGTCAGGAAATAACCTGAGAGGTATGGGTACCTGATCTCACCTCATGTAGATATCAATCTCATTGAGGATAACGAACCGGCTACGTATGAGGAAGCGATACAAGATATCGATTCCGCTTTATGGCAAGAAGCCATGAAGTCCGAGATGGATTCCATGTACACCAACCAAGTTGGACACTGGTTGATGCACCAGAAGGTGTAAAGCCTATTGGATGCAAATGGGTCTTCAAGAAGAAGACTGACATGGAAGGCAACGTATAAACGTACAAAGCTAGGCTTGTAGCGAAGGGGTATCATCAATGACATGGTGTCGATTACGATGAAACTTTCTCACCCATTGCCATGATTAAATCCATTTGGATAATGCTTGCAATTGCTGCATATTTCGATTACGAGATATGGTAGATGGACGTTAAAACCGTTTTCCTTAACGAAAACCTTATGGAGGATGTTTATAGCAACAGCCAGACGGTTTTATCGTGCCTAGACTTGCAAATAAGGTTTGTAAGTTAAATCGGTCCGTTTATGGACTTAAGCAAGCATCGCGGTCATGGAACCAACATTTTGATGAGATCATAAAAGAATATGATTTCATTCAAAACGAAGATGATCCTTATGTATACAAGAAGGTTAGTGGGAGAGCACTGACTTTTATTGTCCTTTATGTTGACGATATATTGCTCATAGGCAATGAGATTCCCATGTTAACGTCGGTGAAAGCTTGGCTTTCATTGAAATTCTCCATGAAAGATCTGGGTGAAGCAGCTTTCATTCTGGGAATAAAGATCTACCGGAATAAATCTAGAAAGCTGCTTGGACTTTCCTAGAGTACATATATTGACAAAGTGTTGAAGAGATTCAACATGGATCAATCCAAAAGATGACTGTTGCCAATGTCACATGGCGTCTATCTATCTAAGGACATGTGTCCTAAAACTTAAGATGAGAGAGACAATATGAGTCGGATACAGTTTGCCTCGGTAGTCGGATCGATCATGTATGCCATGATATGTATGGGACCTGATGTCTCATATACTTTGAGCATGTGTAGTCGTTATCAGGCCGATCTAGGTGAATGTCACTCGATGGCAGTTAAGAATATCCTAAAGTATCTTAGACAAACTAAGGATGCTTTCTTAATCTATGGAGATGGGGAACTTGAGGTAACTGGGTATATCGATGTAAGTTTCCAAACCAAAAAACACGACTTTAAGTCGCAATCCGGGTACATATTTTGTTTGAATAACGGAGCAGTGAGCTGGAAATCTTCCAAGCAAGAGACTATTGCCGATTCAACAACAGAAGTGGAGTACATTGCTGCAGATGAAGCAGCAAAGGAAGCAGTTGGATCCAAAAATTCCTAATTAGATTAGGAGTAGTTCCGTTAGGAGCTTAGCTCGTTCCATTGTATTGTGACAAAAACGGGGCTATAGCACAGGCTAAGGAGCCGCAGTCTCATCAACGATCCAAGCACGTCCTTTGACGCTTTCATCTGATTCGTGAGATCATACATCGTGGCGATGTGAAGGTCGAGAAGGTCGCATCAGATGACAACATGGCAGATCCGCTGACGAAAGCGATTCCTCAGAAAAAGTTTGAGCGACATGTACATAGTTCAGGTATTAGATGCTTGAGTGACTAGCTATAGGCCAAGTGGGAGATTGTTGGACAGTTATGACCCATAGAGTCACTGTTTGTAAAAGACATTGTGTTTTTTGTACAAAATTAACTATGTAGTAATGAAATTGCCTTTTACCGATTTATGGTTCATTTACTTTGATATATATAAATGGTAAAAGTCCATATGATTAGTTCCGGATAGAGATGATATGAGACAGTATCAATCCATAAAGGTTTAATCATTAAATATCCCTAGTCATAGTATTATCGAGACTGGACATCGATAATGCGGCATAAACTAGTATTGCACTTATCGCGTTGTGAGGGCATAACGGCATAGTTCTCATATGTTTAAGTATAGGATACTTATGCAAGTGCGATAGGAGCTTGTGTTTTACCGATGGTACGGAAAACAGCTTCCTCTGGATAGACCCTGCGAGATCCCATTGGTAGTATGTATATGTGTCTATGGGAGTCCGATTCAGGGTAGGTGTATTTGGTCTTAACTTGACTTGCATCGCTAGTACTTACGACAATCGGTAAACTTTGGTTTTGGTCGTCCAGGGCTTTAACAGGTTCTGTGTACGCCTTTGCTGGGTTCATTGGGAATCATAGTGTATTGGATGTGATGTCAAGACGGAAGTATCACTTCAGATATATTGAGATGATGATCACGTAGGGATTCAGAACTAGTTCTCTATAGTGTTGCAACCATCAGGATAATATGACAGGTCATGATTATCCGATTTAAATAGACTAGTTGCTTGATATCCGATATGTTCTTCGTATGGGGCAGACACTATTCCAACCCCAGGCCTTGCTTGTGACATCTGATACTGGATCGCAATATGCAATACTACGGTATACTACGCCTGATAAAGTTGTATATTCCAGTAAGAATATTTCTGGAGAATTGGGTAGGCATGTTGCTTTGCTAGAAGCGAACCTTGTCTCGTAAATCGGTAAAAATATAGTACGAGGTACATACGTGTTCGGATAGTCCGATGACCGTATTTACTATCAACATATCTTGGATCTCTTGGGTCGCTTCTCGAAGATTCACCGATGACGTTTGATTCGAACTTAATCTGGGATTAAATTAGGAGAAACTTTATCTAGGATAAAGTAATATTTGAGGAGAGAGAAAGATTAATTTGGAATTAATCGAAAGAATAATATATTCGATATATTAAACGAAATTGGATTTCGACGCGGAATTAAAATTTGATTTTAATTTGGGCACTCGAATTAATTTAGAATTATTTCACGAGCGACGTGAATAGTTAATTTGATTTATTTACGAGGCATCGGAAAACTCGTTAATTTAGAATTATCGAAACCGAGCCCGAAATGTGTTTGCGAGGCTACTCCGATTTTGAATCGCGTGCAAACGCAAGTCACATCACTTGTCAATGATGTGTGATGGTTGTCTAGTCATTTTGTATAGTGACATACAGTCCTTATTCATGATAGACGTGGTGCGTGCCATAATTGCCAAATTGGAGGGGAAAATGTGTGTAGACTTTTTGGAAATGGATATACCACTTTTGTAAACCACTTTTGGCATAATAATTCAAGATTTACAAAATCAAAACTCTCTCTCTCTCTTGGAACCTCCTGGCCGAAAACTAGAATGATATAAATGGAAATTTTTCTTTGATTTCTTTAGCCAATCTGCTAGCACAACTTGGAGAATCAAACAAAGGTGATAGGGAACCGATTGGAGATGGATTTCCTTCTCAAAGCTTGGAGCTGTGGATCTGTTCATCTTCAACATCAAAAACTCTTCCTTGGCCGAATATATATCTAGAAGATAGGAGGAATTTTTGTTGAGCATCTCATCACATCGATCATTGTAACTGTGATTCCGCCACCCTTCTTGATTATTCATTCTTATTTCATGACTTATATGATCTTGGGACACCTTATAGAAACCCAACACATCCAATGTTCAAACAACGATTGATTTTACGCGAGTACAACTCGTTGAGAATATGTACTCAAAGTATGAATTCTTGAATTATATTGAACTACTCGTTAAATCTAATTTAAGTCGTTGTAGGCATTGCATTCTTGCATGTGAAACCCGATGATGAGTCTCATTTGGCAGGCACTACCTTTTGAGTCATAAAGCGCGGGAAACGGAATCATGGAAGGGGAAATTCAGAATAAACAAGGTTCACTGTTTTCGTTCGTGCTGCGTTCGTGTAGGCATTCGAACAGAAAGCAGATTTCGGACGTTCGTGTCACGTTCGAGGAGGCGTTCGAACGGTGTCGGTAATTCTGGTTTGCTGCTAACCTCACACCCCAGCCCATTTAGCTCCCCAAAGCCCATAAAACACATCCCAAAATTAATGAATAAATATTAATTAAAACATTAACGAATAAATAGATAATTAAATTAATTAAATGAGGAAATAAAAATATACCAAACAGAAAAGAAAACAATTACCAACTTAAACTAAAATCATGCCTAAAATAAAACAAATCACACACTAAATCAAAATATAATCATGCCTAATTAAATCAATCCACCCAATTATATTCCCAATCTAATAAGATTATACCCAAACTAAAATATTGTATTCCTAAACCAAGCCAATCAAATATTCACCTTCCTAATTCACCAATTTTGTCCCCCCAATCAATCAAATCCTTTCCTTGTTTAAAACTAAATGATATTCTAATTAAATGCACAAAATCCCTTTCAACCTTAACCCTTCTCTCTATATAAACCACTCTTCACCAAAGCCATTGGACCTCTTGACACAACTAAGAGATACACAACCTAAGAGATACACAACCTAAGAGGACAACAACCTAAGTCACACCCAAGAACAAATCAAAAAAAAACCAAACAGAGTAAACAGAAATACATCAAAACAGCAGCAACAAGCCCAAGTAGTGGGGAAAAACAGTGGAACGGCGAGCCAAAACGCGAAACTAGTGAACCGGAAAAGTAAGGAGTTTTCACCCCTTCCGATCTCCGCGAAACGCAAGTCCGAGGACAATCAAAAGGTTAGACCTGAGGGTATTTTTTCACACTTATTTCTATTTAATTTCTGCTCATTTATCTTGATTATACTTTCTGTATTTTGTGGTATTTGTTGCATATACGATGTTTGTTGTGAATTTTGGATGAAAGGCATGCCGCCTCTTGTGGTATATCGGATGGAAACCCGGACGTAAATTTCATAGCCGATTCCGAATGGACGGTAGTATGATCTTGTACTCGGGCCACAACTCCACGTATCACTTGAGTAAACGGCATGTTCATTTGTTTAATTTTGAGTTGTTTAATTATTCCGCCATTTAATTTTCTGCATGATATTTATTTATGTAATGATGAGAAAAGCGCATGGGCTTAGTAAGTGCGATTGAAAGGTCCTCTAATTGAAGAGGTTAAAATCCTTACCACGATGCCTCGCCGCGCACAGTATCTTTGTGTTACTTCTGTCTTTATTTTATGAATATTATATGTTCATTGCGCATGGGCTTAGTAAGTCGGATTAAAGGCACTCCGCTTCACGGGGATAAGATCCTTATCACGATGCTTCGCCACGCTGGATGACGTATATTCGATTGGACGTGAGATGTGTTCAATCGGATATACAAAGTCCGATAACTCGTCTTGTTATTATGCCTTTACTTTTATTATATGTTCATTGCATCTGGGCTTAGTAAGTCGAGATTAAAGGCACTCCGTTTCACGGGGATAAGATCCTTACCGCGATACTCGCCGCGCCCCTTTAGCTTTCATGTATCGCATCCCATTTCATGCATCAGGTCTGTTCCCGTTCGAACGCGTTCACGAACGCAACTCGAACGCGCATACTCTTGCCTTATCATGCATCAGGTCTCATTCCGTTCGAACACGTTACAAACCCATACGAACGTGAGCATTCTGTTTCATTTCCGTTCGAACGCGTTCACAAACGCCATACGAACGTGAGCATTCTGTTCATTTCCGTTCGAACGCGTTCCGAACGCTCTACGAACGTAAGCATTTCATGCATCAGGTCTGTCCCCGTTCGAAGCGTTTACGAACGCAACTCGAACGCGCATACGTTTTGCCTTTCATGCATCAGGTCTCATCTCCGTTCGAACGCGTTCACGAACGCCATACGAACGTGAGCTCTCTGTTTCAGTTTCGTTCAAACGCGTTTTACGAACGCTACACGAACGCGAACACACTGAACTGAGACATATTCATCACATGCAATGTATAATTGTTGCTTAAGTGATTTTCTTGATGAAACACACATAGTGTTCTTATCTTTGTGCACATAATAATGAAAAGCATGTTTATTCCCTATGATTGCATTATCTACTTAATCTTGGCTTAATGTATCATGATTATGCGTCCGTGTTGTCGTCATTTTGATTACATGTAATGATACCATGACTGTTTGTGTTTATGTTTACATGAATGATTGAATTCTTGTGACGTTATGTGTTGTGTTGCAAAGGCCTACCTTTCGAGCATGTGAATTTAGGATTGTGGTGCACTTGGAAATATACGTCATAGGCTTGGTTAGATTATTGCATAAATCTTTACATTACAAGTGGCATAAGTAAGGGACCCTTCTGAACCCAATGGTTTGAGGTCTTCCCTTGCGAGGGGTGAGTGCGGCCTTAAATCTTTGTCCCGGTTCACACCGGGTGGCGACTCCATCACTCTCCGGTTTAGTCCTCCGTTGGCTACTCCGTACTCCCAACTAGGCCCCCGAGCCTAGAACAGCATGCGTCGCCCCAGTTTCTGTGTTCCCACAGTTCTGGCGACTCCACTGGGGATAGAGAATTGGCCCCGAAATAATGCCTTGTAATGTATAGATTTATGCTTTAATTAACCGTGTCTACAAATGTGTGAAATGGGGGTTGTGATAAAAGACATTTTTTAGGCTTGTTAATGATTTGGTGTCTTCCCTCACTCACTACCTTTCGAGGAAAAGCTGTGAAGGCACCTAAATGATCATTACCATTAGCTTGTTGTGACATACTAATTTGGAGGATTTGTTGCTTATTCCTGACACCAAGCGATAAGAGCCTAAGAGGCTTGGGTATTTAAGTGAGCCTCGCTCCACCTTCCCTCTGGGGAATCTGCAACAAGGAATCCATTTGACAGTTAGTCACACACCATGACTTGTTGGCACGTACCGTAAGGTATAAAAAAGGCGCGCTTACTTGGTCGCTCGGACCCTTGAGTGGGGAGACCTAGTTGTAGGCAATCCTTCGCCGGTAAGAGTCTTTGTCCATGCTCCCACGAACCCATGCGTAGACCGGGTTGTATAGCCTATAACAAGTATTTCCTTGTGCTTTAGGACCATTATCATTTCGATGAACTGGACTCTTTGTCAAAAATGCGAACTTGCTGGGCCATTTAAACTGGGGCAGGTTCGTATCTTATAACAATTAGGCCCAGAACTTCTGAAATGATGATGGGCCACACGGTAGAATTTACCTTTTTATGTTTATGATATCTTCCTTGTATGCTTATGTTTGGGAACATTGCTATTTGAATCCATTTGGATCTTTTGTCATGAGATATGGGCTTGTTGGGCCATTTAAACTGGGACAAGAACGTATCTTATGACTATTGGGCCAAAGGCTTCTAATAACAATGGGCCATTTTATGATTGTGTTCGGGATATTATCATTTGGATTTAGTTGGGCTCCTTGCCATAAGACATGAATTCGTTGGGCCATTTAAACTGGGACGGATTCATTATTATGACAGTTAGCCCAAAAGCTTCTAAAATGATAATAGGCCGATTTGTTTGAGAATTTTATTTGATTTAATATATGTTATATACTTCTTGTGCACCTCATGCATACATACGCCTTGTTAACACCCTCTGTGTCTTAAAAGACACGATAGATACCGTTTGGGTTAGGGAGAAAACCAGACTCACTAAGAGAACGGTTGGAACCATGAGTGGATCAGATAATGAAGTGTCCCGAATGGATCAGTTGGAAAACAGTCTCATAAAGATTACTGAACAGCTACAAGCCTTGACTACTGCTGTGGCTGGTATGGCTGTGCCCCATGCTGGGGGAAATTCTGAAAATGTGAGGCAAGAGGAATCTCCGAACAGATTGGGGGATGATGTCCCCGCTTTTGATGACGACATGGCAGATTATGCAACAGGCAAAGTGATTGGGTCTCCGGCAGAATTTCAGAAACTTCGGGATCAGGTTGAAACAGTTACCCGCAAGATGAGGGGTAAGTATGAAGAGTTGTTAGATTATGAGGCAATGACATTTGAAGAACAGTTGCCGGCTCAGTTTAGAATGCCAGACATGGCTAAGTTTAACGGGAATGGGGATCCAAGGGTGCATCTCCGACAGTTTGTATCAGTCATGAGTTCAGTTGGCCTGTCTCAGCGCCAAGTGCAGAAGATGTTTGGAATGTCGCTCGAGGGAGCTCCCGTGGTATGGTACCACAGCTTGGAGAAGAAAGTGAAAGAAGATTGGAAGGAGTTGGCTGATGCTTTTCTGAAGCAATACGTCACGGACTTGGAGATTGATTTGTCACTCCGTGATTTGGAGAACACTAAGCAGAAGCCAGAGGAAAGCTTCAAGGAGTATGTAGACCGGTGGAGAAGTCAGTTGTTGAAAATGCAGACTAGGCCCTCTGAGAAGGACCAAATTAAGATGATTATCAAGGGCACCAAGCCCTCCATCTATGGGAAACTGAGGAGGATGACCTCCATGATTACAGACTTTCGGCAGTTGAGGGAAACTGTCATGGACATTGAAGAAGAGGAGGCCGAGAACCGGAAGTTTTATGGCCAGAATAAGAGGAATTTTGGGGGGCATTCTGAGACAAGGCCCACTACTGCCGAGGTTACCGCCATCAGAAATAGGCGATTTTCCAACCTTGGCAGGCCTCTATCGAAGGTGTTTGAAAAGTTGAAAATGCAAGGACTCCTGAAACCCTTGGAACCTAAACCACTTCCAAGCCCTGTACCCCACTACCTTGACTTAAACTTATTCTGTTACTTCCACCAACAAAAGGGTCATGAAAATGACAATTGCCTCCGCCTTAGGCATGAGATCCAAGACCTCATTGACACCCACAAAATACCTGACCCAGAAAGAGAACAACCCAATGCACACAAAAATCCCATACCCAACTACATGATCAACTCTGGCCTACCCGAAACCCTTGTCCTCCAAGCTCTCAACCACTCAACTTCATTCATTGGGATAAGGGATGACAATGATGAAGAACCATAGGCTGAGGAAGAAGGCGCTGCTGTTTCTCCAAGCTTATCTTGCATTTTAATAAAGACATTGATTTTGTTTGCTTGTTCGGACCTTTTACAACAATAATAAAGAAGTTCATTTCGCTTACTTGCCTGAATCTCCACTTCTCAACTTGCAACATGAGTGCATTTGAGAAAAGCATTCAACCTTGGTACTATGAAATTCAGTGATGTTTAGAACACGGGGGATTCCCGAGAACAGCAAGCAGAAAAGATATGATGATCATTCAGAAATTGGGACATGGGGCAGTGAGACTATCAGACTTGGAAGGGAATGAGTTCACCGAGCCGATTAAAGTGGAAAATGATGAAGCAGTACTTTGCCCGAGGAAGAATTGGCGGAAGACCTAACCCAACGGAATAGGAACTTCATCCATGCATGCATACACGTAACGTATTTTGGCATTCTTTTTGGTGTTTGTTTTGTTTTATAAATCACAGGTTTCAACAACGAAAAAGAGAAAGCGTCAAATGCAAGTCAACCAAGAGCAGCGACAGTACAATATTAGTCTGGGGGCGAGGCCCACATCAGTATCAGCATGGGTCGAGGCCCACATCAGTATCAGCATGGGTCGAGGCCCGCATCAGTATCAGCTTGAGGATGAGTCCTGGGGGCGAGGCCCACATCAGTATCAGCATGGGTCGAGGCCCGCATCAGTATCAGCATGGGTCGAGGCCCACATCAGTATCAGCATGGGTCGAGGCCCACATCAGTATCAACATGGGTCGAGGCCCATCAGTATCAGCATGGATCGAGGCCCACATCAGTATCAGCATGGGTCGAGGCCCACATCAGTATCAGCTTGAGGATGAGTCCCAGGGGCGAGGCCCACATCAGTATCAGCATGGGTCGAGGCCCGCATCAGTATCAGCATGGATCGAGGCCCACATCAGTATCAGCATGGGTCGAGGCCCACATCAGTATCAGCTTGAGGATGAGTCCCAGGGGCGAGGCCACATCAGTATCAGCATGGGTCGAGGCCCGCATCAGTATCAGCATGGGTCGAGGCCTACATCAGTATCAGCATGGGTCGAGGCCCGCATCAGTATCAGCATGGGTCGAGGCCCGCATCAGTATCAGCTTGAGGATGAGTCCCGGGGGCGAGGCCACATCAGTATCAGCATGGGTCGAGGCCCGCATCAGTATCAGCATGGGTCGAGGCCCACATCAGTATCAGCATGGGTCGAGGCCCGCATCAGTATCAGCTTGAGGATGAGTCCCGAGGGCGAGGCACACATCAGTATCAGCATGGGTCGAGGCCCACATCAGTATCAGCTTGGGGATGAATCCTAAGGCTGAGGCCTACATCATCAAAGATGGGAATGAATCCTAGAGCGAGGCCCACGTCGTTAGAATTATGGGGTGAATCCAGGAATGAATCCTAGGGTCGAGGCCCACATCATCTTAGTTTTGGAAGGAATCCAGAGAAGGAATCTCAGAATTTGGAAGGAATCCAGAGAATGAATCTCAGAATTTGGAAGGAATCCAGAGAATGAATCTCAGAATTTGGAAGGAATCCAGAGAATGAATCTCAGAATTTGGAAGGAATCCAGAGAATGAATCTCAAAATGTGGAAGGAATCCAGAGAATGAATCTCACAATGTGGAAGGAATCCAGAGAAGGAATCTCAGAATTTGGAATGAATCCAGAGAATGAATCTCAGAATTTGGAAGGAATCCAGAGAATGAATCTCAGAATTTGGAAGAAATCCAGAGAATGAATCTCAAAATGTGGAAGGAATCCAGAGAATGAATCTCAGAATTTGGAAGGAATCCAGAGAATGAATCTCAGAATTTGGAAGGAATCCAGAGAATGAATCTCAGAATTTGGAAGGAATCCAGAGAATAAATCTCAGAATGTGGAAGGAATCCAGAGAATGAATCTCACAATGCGGAAGGAATCCAGAGAATGAATCTCAGAATACGGAAGGAATCCGTAAGAATAATCTCAGAGTTTGGAACGAATCCAGAAGAATGAATAAGAAAGCTCGGAATGAATCCAAGGGTCGAGGCCCACATCAAACTCAATACAACAGGCGGACCAGGTGACAGCTGGCGAGTCAGGTAAGTAAAAATGCATTGCATAGACTTTGATAGGATTGTCACTGTCACACACTGCACAAGTCCCATCAAAGTGGGGGCGACTGTAGGCATTGCATTCTTGCATGTGAAACCCGATGATGAGTCTCATTTGGAGGCACTACCTTTTGAGTCATGAAAGCCGCGGGAAATGAATATCGGAAAGGGGAAATTCAGAATAAACAAGGTTCACTGTTTTCGTTCGTGCTGCGTTCGTGTAGGCGTTCGAACAGAAAGCAGATTTCGGACGTTCGTGTCACGTTCGAGGAGGCGTTCGAACGGTGTCGGTAATTCTGGTTTTGCTGCTAACCTCACACCCCAGCCCATTTAGCTCCCCAAAGCCCATAAAACACATTCCAAAATTAATGAATAAATATTAATTAAAACATTAACTAATAATATAATAATTAAATTAATTAAATGATTAAATAAAACATATACCAAACATAAAATAAACAATTACCAACTTAAACTAAAATCATGCCTAAAATAAACAAATCACACACTAAATCAAAATATAATCATGCCTAATTAAAATCAATCAACCAATTATATTCCCAATCTAATAAGATTATTCCCAAACTTAAAATATTGTATTCCTAAACCAAGCCAATCAAATATTCAACCTTCCTAATTCACCAAATTTTGTCCCCCCAATCAATCAAATCCTTTCCTTGTTTAAAACTAAATGATATTCTAATTAAATGCACAAAATCCCTTTCAACCTTAACCCTTCTCTATATAAACCACTCTTCACCAAAGCCATTGGACCTCTTGACACAACCTAAGAGATACACAACCTAAGAGACACACAACCTAAGTCACACCCAAGAACAAATCAAAAAAAACCAAAACAGTAAACAGAAATACATCAAAACAGCAGCAACAACGCCAAAGTAGTGGGGAAAAACAGTGGAACGGCGAGCCAAAACGCGAAACTAGTGAACCGGAAAAGTAAGGAGTTTTCACCCCTTCCGATCTCCGCGAAACGCAAGTCCGAGGACAATCAAAAGGTTAGACCTGAGGGTATTTTTCACACTTATTTCTATTTAATTTCTGCTCATTTATCTTGATTATACTTTCTGTATTTGTGGTATTTGTTGCATATACGATGTTTGTTGTGAATTTTGGATGAAAGGCATGCCGCCTCTTGTGGTATATCGGATGGAAACCCGGACGTAAATTTCATAGCCGATTCCGAATGGACGGTAGTATGATCTGTACTCGGGCCACAACTCCACGTATCACTTGAGTAAACGGCATGTTCATTTGTTTAATTTTGAGTTGTTTAATTATTCCGCCATTTAATTTTCTGCATGATATTTATTTATGTAATGATGAGAAAAGCGCATGGGCTTAGTAAGTGCGATGAAAGGTCCTCTAATTGAAGAGGTTAAAATCCTTTACCACGATGCTTCGCCGCGCCAAGTATCTTTGTGTTTACTTCTGTCTTTATTTTATGCATATTATATGTTCATTGCGCATGGGCTTAGTAAGTCGGATTAAAGGCACTCCGCTTCACGGGGATAAGATCCTTATCACGATGCTTCGCCACGCTGGATGACGTATATTCGATTGGACGTGAGATGTGTTCAATCGGATATACAAAGTCCGATAACTCGTCTTTGTTATTATGCCTTTACTTTTATTATATGTTCATTGCGCATGGGCTTAGTAAGTCGGATTAAAGGCACTCCGTTTCACGGGGATAAGATCCTTACCGCGATACTTCGCCGCGCCCCTTTAGCTTTCATGTATCGCATCCCATTTCATGCATCAGGTCTGTTCCCGTTCGAACGCGTTCACGAACGCAACTCGAACGCGCATACATCTTTGCCTTATCATGCATCAGGTCTCATTTCCGTTCGAATGCGTTAACAAACGCCATACGAACGTGAGCATTCTGTTTCATTTCCGTTCGAACGTGTTCACAAACGCCATACGAACGTGAGCATTCTGTTTCATTTCCGTTCGAACGCGTTCACGAACGCTCTACGAACGTAAGCATTTCATGCATCAGGTCTGTCCCCGTTCGAACGCGTTTACGAACGCAACTCGAACGCGCATACGTTTTGCCTTATCATGCATCAGGTCTCATCTCCGTTCGAACGCGTTCACGAACGCCATACGAACGTGAGCTCTCTGTTTCAGTTTCGTTCAAACGCGTTTACGAACGCTACACGAACGCGAACACACTGAACTGAGACATATTCATCACATGCCATGTATAATTGTTGCTTAAGTGATTTTCTTGATGAAACCACACATAGTTGTTCTTATCTTTGTGCACATAATAATGAAAAGCATGTTTATTCCCTATGATTGCATTATCTACCTTAATCTTGGCTTAATGTATCATGATTTATGCGTCCGTGTTGTCGTCATTTTGATTACATGCAAATGATACCATGACTGTTTGTGTTTATGTTTACATGAATGATTGAATTCTTGTGACGTTATGTGCTTGTTGTTGCAAAGGCCTACCTTTAAGCATGTGAATTTTGCAATAAGATTTGATTTCATGTATGTTAGATGTAAACTTTACTTTTAAGCATGTGAATTTGGCAATAAGATTTGATTTCATGTATGTTAGATGTAAACTTTACTTTCGAGCATGTGAATTTAGGATTGTGGTGCACTTGGAAATATACGTCATAGGCTTGGTTAGATTATTGCATAAATCTTTACATTACAAGTGGCATAAGTAAGGGACCATTCCGAACCCAATGGTTTGAGGTCTTCCCTTGCGAGGGGTGAGTGCGGCCTTAAATCTTTGTCCCGGTTCACACTGGGTGGCGACTCCATCACTCTCCGGTTTAGTCCTCCGTTGGCTACTCCGTACTCCCAACTAAGCCCCGCGAGCTTAGAACAGCATGCGTCACCCCAGTTTCTGTGTTCCCACAGTCGTATTCAATACTAATTCATTTATTTAATTCCAAATTAAATATTTTACACTTTTAATGCGCTTTAACGACTAAGATTCTAAATCTAATCTTATCGGGTCTCAAAGCCCAACTAACATCCAATGTTCGTTTAATTAAAGTCCGATGGGCTTTCAATTGATTTCATAAGGCATGGGCTTTGGTCAATTTGGGTCAAACCCAATTACCAAGCCCAAGTAAGGAATCACCCTCATTTGCTATAAAACTAATACCAAGCCCATAAGGCCCAATTAAACTTTAAAGCCCATTTATTACATTTGGACTTAATGGAATGATTTAGGCACAATTTGGATCTAATCCAATTGGCCCAACCCAGCCTATTATGCCCAAATATAATAATTTCAAGCCCAATTCAAAAATAAGCCCATAAATCAAATTTTAAAATTCCAAATTTTATAACTTAATTAATTAAAGTGTAATACATCAATTAATTACCCAAATTAATATTTCCAAAATACAATTTACCAATTAATTATGTATCCATTTGTTCAATTAATGTCCCACATTATTGAGTCAAAAAATCAAGTCCATACATGCCATATTGCTCTCGGCCAAGGTAAGGTTTTAAGTCTGATTTCATTTTTCAATCCGATCGAATTACAAATCGACTTTTCCATTTATTTTAACTCATCCAATGATCATCAAAACAAAATTTTCCAAGAGCCTCGGGTATCAATAACATTCGACCAAGCCATAAGGTGGGGCAAATTTTGATCCAATCATAATTTTTTGAAATTGATCCAATCACATCTCATTTCATCAACATACAAGCATACTCAACCATTCAATTTAATCAAATCATGCTCACATGGATTTTCCCCAAATTTTACCCTAATACATTTCACGCTCATTATAGGCTCAATGATACCATTGTTGGTTTCTATGATTAGTCCCAAGATCATAATGAACAAAGAAATACGAATGAATAACGAAGAAGTATGGTGGAAACACACTTACATCGATCTGTTTAAGGATGTGTTGATCAAAAAAAAATTGTCCAAGTCCTCTTTGAGATTCGGCCAAGGTGATGTGTTGAAGAAGAAGATGAAGCTCCAAGCTTTAAGGAATCCAAGCTCTAAGATTCGGTTCCCTATCACCTTTGTTTGATCCTTGAATGTGCTAGCAAAAGGAAGAAAGAAAATCAAATCTTCTTCCTTCAATTGAGGCTCACGGCAATGGCAAGAAAAACATGAGAGAGAGAGAGAGTTGTATATTGTTTCTAAAACAATTATAATGAATTAAAAACAATTACCAAAGTTGGTATTTGTTTTACAAAAGTCAAAAGCCAAAATTTTGGCTCTAAGAACTCATTAAATGCCCACAACCACCCACATCATGAATAGTGACTGCATGTCACTCACCAAAAATGTGATTTGATGTCCATCACAAAAGTGACAATTGATGTGACTCGCGATGTGACTTGTGGGCCCCACTCGATTCGAAATGTGAGTGGGCCCGCAAACACTTGCGTGCTCGGTTTCGCTAATTCTGAATTAACGAATTTCCGTCGCGACGTAATTAAATAATTATGCCTACCGAAATTACTATTCACGTCGCTTACGAATTAATTCTAAATTAACTCGTTTGCCCGAATTAAAATCCGATTTTAATTGCGCGTCGAAATCCAATGTCATTTAATATATCGAATATATTTTTTTATCGATTAATTCCAAATTAATCTTTCTCTCTCTTCAAATAGTACTTTATCCAAGATAAAGTTTTTCCGCAATTAATCCCAGATTAATAAAGTTCGAATCAAACGTCATCGGTGAATCTTAGGGAAGCGACCCAAGAGATCTCCGGATATGTTGGCAGTAAATACGGTCGCCGGACCATCCGAACACGTACGTACCTCGTACTATATTTTTATCGATTTACGAGACAAGGTTGGCTTCTAGCAAAGCACCATGCCTACCCAATTCTCCAGAAATATTCTTACTGGAATATACAATCTTTATCAGGCGTAATATACTGTAGTATTGCGTATTGCGATCCAGTATCAGATGTCACGTGCAAGGCCTGGGGCTGGAATAGTGTCTGCCCCGTATGAAGAACATATCGGATATCAAGCAACTAGTCTCTTTAAATCGGATAATCATGACCTTGTCATATTATCCCGGTGGTTGCAACACTATAGAGAACTAGTTCTGAATCCATGCGTGATCATCATCTCCATATATTTGAAGTGATATTTCCGTCTTGACATCACATCCAATACACTACGATTCCCAATGAACCCAGCAAAGGCATACACAGAACCTGTTAAAGCCATGGATGACCAAAACCAAAGTTTACCGATTGTCGTAAGTACTAGCGATGCAAATCTCAGGTTAAGACCAAATACACCTACCCTGAATCGGACTCCCATAGACACATATACATACTACCAATGGGATTCCGCGGGGTCTATCCAGAGCAAAGCTATTTTCCGTACCATCGGTAAAACACAAGCTCCTATCGCACTTGCATAAGTATCCTATACTTAAACATATGAGAACTATGTCGTTATGCCCTCACAACGCGCATAAGTGCAATACTAGTTTATACCGCATTATCGATGTCTAGTCTCGATATTACTATAACTAGGGATATTTAATGATTAAACCTTTATGGATTGATACTGTCTCATATCATCTCAATCCGGAACTAATCGTATGGACTTTTACCATTTATATATATCAAAGTAAATGAACCATAAATCGGTAAAAGGCAATTTCATTACTAGATAGTTAATTTTGTACAAAAAAACACAATGTCTTTTACAAACAGTGACGCTATGGGTCATAACTGTCCAACAATCTCCCACTTGGCCTATAGCCAGTCACTCAAGCATCTAATTATTGTAATTATTTATATAGTTAGACTATAGTAATCATTACATTAAATTGTACCTGAAATCATTGATTAAATAGTTGGACTATTAGAATCAAGATTAAATTTGGAAGATTAGTGTTTAAAACATAATCCTAATGAAAATGTGTTTAAACGACTTTAATTTTTCAAATTGGGAATAAAATTTCAGGATGGTCCTTGAAACTAATAAGTTACTTTATTTGATAAAATAACATATTAGGCCTAAGCCCAGAGTTAAGGAAATAGTAGAGCATGATCTTTGGAAGATTCATGTGATGATAACTTTAGTGCCTAATCCATTATACTTGTCAAAAGTACTCCTTAATTTCCTAATCAGAACTAAGGATTAGATCCTTAAAGTATGATGAAGAAATTGAAGGGTCTTCATAGATCTATTCTTAGATCTTAGAAGTATTAAATTGCAATTAATAACTCTTGGAGAGTTAATGGCTATTCTCAAGGAGATAAAGCCAAAGTTTGCAATAAGGCAAGTAGCGCAAGGCGCACCTTACTTCGATATTCTAGAAACCCAAGGCTTGGCCAAATTTGGGATATAGAAAAGGGCAAAGGCAAAATCATTACTGTCTTCTAGGAAGACAAAGGACATATCCTAAGATGTCTGCTTAAACTGTGGCAAATGGGATCATTGAAGCATGACTGCCGTATGGACAAAGCAGACATGAAGGAATTGAAGACGAGCAAGGCTCTTACTTCAAATATATTTATCATAAATATGTTCACTACTAGCATTAAAATTAGATTTTAAATACTAAGTGTGATACATAAATATGTATTGATGTGTAGAATCTGCTATGAGCAGGATACTGACTTCAATTGAGATTAATCTGTGAATCGGAAACGGGACGTAAGTCGCTGTTTTACCGTAGATACCTAAGTTTAGGAACTACCCTTCAGGTGTGTACTTAAATTAGGAAACTATTATAATATAACTAGTTTGACTAGAAACATTATCTCTATATCGAGTATAACTCGTTCCGAGTATACCTTTATATTCTAGAACACTAAAGTATTTTATTTTATAAAGATGATATTGAGCTAAACACATTAAATGTGAATAACAATATTTATATTTTGAATATAAATAAATCTCAAACATATAATATGACGAACAAATAGCTTAAACTGATTTGATCAGATAAGAATTATTTGTGGCAGTGTTGTCTGGGATACATTAAACAAGACTCGTATATCCACACTTTTGAAGGGTAGATACTAGGACGGATTTGATTCCATTCAAATGATGTTTACGAATCTAGTTTTTTAGATAAAGTACCTAAAATACCTTTTACTTGGTAAAAGTGTAAGTGTCATCGATTTGTTAGCCCTCGTTCATAGTGACGTAAGTGGGCCCATATCTAGCCAGGCTAGAGGTGGATATGAGTATGTCGTGACCTTTACGGATATGACATCACGTTATGGTTATGTGTCTCTTATGAAACACAAATCGGAAACTTTTAGAGTTTCGACACGAAGTAGACAAACAGATCGGCTAAAGTATTAAAACTGTCACAGTAAGACCGAGATGGAAAATACTTAAGCAATAAGTTTCTAAAATACTTGAAAGAGTATAGTATTCTTTCAATGAGGACACCTCCCGGAACACGTCAGTTTTACGGTGTGTCTGAACGGAGAAACTGAATTTTGTTGGACATGATAAGGTTAATCATGAGTCGCTCTGAGCTACCATTTTCCTTCAAAGGATAAGCATTTAACAGTGCAATACTTATTTTGAATAAGGTTTCATGAAAATCTATTTGACAGATTTCATATTAGATATGAACATGAAAGAAACTGGGTTTTCTCACTCTTGAAGATTTGGGATGCTGGGCATATTTTTGGATGCTACCAAACTAGAACCCAAATTGGATAAGTGCCTAATTGTAGGTTGTCCTAAGGAAACCAAAGTATAGTACTTATACAACTCACATGAGAACAATGTGATTGTTGCTCACCATGAAGTTTTCCTAAGAGGAATACCGATATGCAGTGGAAAGTGGGAGGATAGTGAAACTCGATGAAAATCGGAGTTATACAGTTCAAGGCACCAAGTCTTTAATGGAACACAAATAGTTCATCAATGATGAAACTATACCAGTAATCTTCGAATACACAAGAACAACATAAGTCGGAGAGAGTCAGAAAACAACTTGGATATGGGTTTCTGATCTCACCTCATAAAGATGTCAATCTTATTGAGGAATACGAACTGACTACGTATGAGGAAGTGATACAAGGTATCGACTCCCTATTATGGCAAAGTGCCATGATTCCGAAATGGATTCAATGTATACAAACTATGTTTGGACACTAGTTATTATACCGCAAGACATTGTGCCTATTGGTACTATATAAGTCTTCAAGTAAGACATACGGGATGGCAGCATACCAACGTACTAATCTAGGCTTGTAGCGGAAAGGTATCGTTATCAACATTATGTTGATTACAACGAAATCTTTCACATGTTGCCACGTTAAATCCATTTGGATAATGCTTACTGATACTGCATGTTTCATTTATGAAATATGGCAGCCGAGCGGGAAAATCGCTTTCCTGAAAAGGAAACCTTTTGGAGGATGTTGTACATCCTGACGGTTTTGTCGTATCCATAGAGGGATTGAAGCAAGCATTTAGTTCTTGGAACTGATGTTTTGATATAATCATAATGGTATATGATTTAATTCAAAACATATATAATTCTTGTGTATATTAGAGGGTTAGTGGGAGCGCACTGACACTTAATGTCCTAATAATGATGATATGTCATTTCTTGGAAATGATATTCCCACATATTACAATCGGTGAAAGCTTGGCTTTCATAAACGATTCTCCGTAGAAATCTTGGGAGAAATAACCTTTATTCTAGGAATAAAGATCTATTGGGTTAGATCTAAAGGTTGTTGACACTCTCCGAGAACTCGTACATTGAAAAATGTACGTCACATGGTGTCTCATACGCTTTGAGCATATGGTTTCACAAACAGGACAATCTAAGTGATAGTCACTAGATTGATGTCAAGAATATCCATTAGTATCTTAGAGAACTAAGGATGCTATCTTAAACTATGGAGAATAAGAACTTGAAGTGACTGGGATCACTGCTGTAAGTTTCCTAACCGATGAAAACAACGGTACTATACAGTTTGAATAACGAAAAAGTGAGCTGGAAATCTTCCAAGCAAGATACGGTTACCGAATAAACAACAAATGTGGGTTATTGCTGCAGCTGAGGCAGCAATAGAAGCCATTTGGGTCGATAATAAATCTAATTAGATTAGAAATAGTTCTATTAACAGCTTAGCTAGGCTTCAGCGTAGGCTAAAGAATTAATGGTCTCATCAACGATCCAGTTATATACTTTGACTATTCATCTGATTCGTTCGGATCATACATCGTGGCGATGTGATGATCTTATAAATCACATCAGACGATAATCATGTAAATCCGCTGACGAAAGCCTTTCCTCAGTAGTTGAGCGAACCATACATAGTTCAGGTGTAAGACACTCGAGTGACTGGCTATAGGCCAAGAGGGAGATTGTTGGACAATTATGATCCATAGTGTCACTATTTGTACAGATCATGGTATTGTTGTACAAATTAACTATGTGACAAGAAGATTGCACTCTTATCATTTGTGATTAGATCACCTAGATGTATAAATGATAGGAGGTCCTTATGGTTAGTTCCTGGATTAAGATGATATGAGACAGTATCAGTCCTCGAAAGAATAATCTTTAAATATCCCTAGTCGTAGTATTATCGAGACTGGACATCGATAATGCGGAATAGACTAGTATTACACTTGTGCGTGTTATGGAAGCGTGTGTAACAGCATAGTTCTCATATATTTGGGTATTGGATACTCATGCAAGTGTAATAGGAGGTTGTGTTTATAGATGGTACGGAAACAGCTTGCCACATTCTTAGCAGACATCTTGGGATATGTCCTTTTTGTTGGACAATTATGACCCATAACATCACTATTTGTACAGAACATGGTGTTATTGTACAAATTAACTATGTGACAAAGTAAATTACTCTTTTAAGATTTTTTATTAGATCACCAAGATGTATAAATGATAGAAGGTCCTTATGATTAGTTTCGGATTGAGATGATATGAGACAGTATCAATCCATGAAGGTTTAATCATTAAATATCATTATTTATACAGAACATGGTGTTATTGTACAAATTAACTATGTGACAAAGTAAATTGCTCTTTTAAGATTTTTGATTAGATCACCAAGATGTATAAATGATAGAAGGTCCTTATGATTAGTTTCGGATTGAGATGATATGAGACAGTATCAACCCACGAAGGTTTAATCATTAAATATCCCTAGTCGTAGTATTATCGAGAATGGACATCGATAATACAGAATAAACTAGTATTACACTTGTGAATGTTGTGGGAGCATAACGGCATAGTTCTCATATATTTGGGTATTGGATACTCATGCAAGTGTAATAGGAGGTTGTATTTTACTGATGATACGGAAAATAGCTTCGCTCTGGATAGACCCCTTCGAAATTCCATTGGTAGTATAACTATGTGTCTATTGAAGTCTGAATTAGGGTAGGTGTATTTGGTCTTAACCTGAGACTTGCACCGCTAATACTTGCGACAATCAATATGCTTTGGTTTTAGTCGTCCAGGGCTTTAACCGGTTCTGTGTACGCCTCTACTGGGTATATTGAGAATCGTAGTGTATTGGGTGTGATGTCAAGACGGAAGTATCACTCCAGTCATAGTAGAGATGATGTCACGTAGGATACGGAACTAGTACTCTTAAGTACTGCAGTCATCGGGATGATATAACTAAGTCATATTCATCTGATTATAGAGACTAGTTACCAGACATCCGACATGTGCTTCGTACTGGGCAGACACAATTCCAGCCCCAGGCCTAGCACGTGACACCTGATACTGGATCGCTATACGCAATACTTGGTATGCTACGTCTAACATAGATTATATATTCTAGTAAGAATATTTCTAGAGAATTGAGTAGGCACAATGCTTTTCTAGAAGTCAACCATCTCTTGTAAATCGGTAAGCACGTGGTACGAGGTACGCACGTATTCGGATAATTGGATGACCGTATTTACTGCCAACATATCCAGGGATCTCTGGGGTCGCTTCCCATAGATTCACTGATGACAGTTGATTTAAATTAGAATTAATCTGGGATTAATTTAGATAGAGAAAATTAATCTGGGATTAATTGAGGCTTTATTTAATCTGGGATTAAATGTGTTTGGAAGAGAGAGAACGCGATTAATTTGGAATTAATCGGTAAAATAAATTTAATAGTTAAATTTGATTTTTATATTTAATTTATTCGTATGGGCTAAAATTAATATATCGGATATATTAATATGAATTGGATTTCATTACGAAATTAAAGTCAGACTTGAATACGAACGAACGAATTAATTTAGAATTAATTCGTAAACGACGTTCGTAATATATTTGTGAGGCATCGTTATTTAATTAAATTAGA
Organism: Zanthoxylum bungeanum; assembly: GCA_019454045.1. Lineage (NCBI taxonomy): Eukaryota > Viridiplantae > Streptophyta > Magnoliopsida > Sapindales > Rutaceae > Zanthoxylum > Zanthoxylum bungeanum. The sequence continues at coordinate 80,996 of SKCR01031859.1, forward strand.
TTTAATTATTTAGCAATGAAAGTTCGTTTAAACAGATTAAACGGATCCGAACCGCGGTAAATGTTCGTAGAGGCATTTGAATTTTGAATTCAAATGTGGGGCCCACTTCACATGTGTGAAGTGGTAGTTGGGAAAGTGGTTGGCAATTAAGCCAATACCACTTGCTTTTCAACTACATGGTTTTGGTTTTTGGAAAACCAAGAACCAACTACGAAGTTTGAGTGAAAATGGTAAAACCCTTTACCAAACCTAACTCTCTCACTTCCAACACAACACACACAAGCAAAATCACTCCCAAGAACCCTAGTTTGGGTGTGAACATGCTCATCTCATCTCTTTGATTTTGTTGCAATTTTAAAGGAGCTAGCACTTCAAGGAATCAACTAAGGTGATAGGGAAACCAACTCAAAGCTTGGAATCAACAAAGGAATGATCTTCCAGATCTTCTTCTCAAAAATTAAAAAGCTCAAATTCATTCAATGTAAGTAATTCCGCAACTTATAATGAATTTATGAACTCATTTTCTTGTTTATTAGATCTTTGACATGTTCTAGGAACACTAACACAATGCTAGTCTTGGATCTTGAGTAAGAATCACTCAATGGAAGGAAAAACGTTTAATATTATGTGAGGGTTTTTCACGTGCAAATTGACAACCAATTTATTATCTTTGTTAAGGTCTCATCATCATACAGCCTTAAACATGCATTCTAAACACATAATAAAGCGCGTATAAATAAAATAATAATGATATGCGGATGGATACTTAAACACATTGATCCTAGATCAAATCTCTCCCTTTCCACTCTCCCACTAGCACAAGTATTTACTTCTACCCGTTACACTACACTTCTAAAGAAACCTCGTTTACATTGAGGGGAAAAGGTGAGAAGAGAAATACAATGAGAAAGGAGGTACTAGGCTGGACACGCATGTCCAATTTAATAAATTCCAAATTTATTACAATAATTTCTAAAATTGCCCCACCCATCTAATATCCATCCGATATACATTATTCATGCATCGCAACCATGTATTCACACAAGCATGTTATCAATCAATCTAATCAAATTAATTAATATGATACTTAATGACCATCCAATGTTCAAACAACGATTTGATTTTGCGCGAGTCAAACTCGTTTTGCGAATAAGTACTCAAAGTACAAATTCTTGAATTAAATTAAACTACAACATTAAATCCAATTCAATTTGTATTTAATACTAATTCACTATTTAATTACAAATTAAATATCACACTTTATTAACAAACATTTACGACTTAAATTCCAAATTTAATCGTTATGAGTCTCAAAGCCCGATTAACATCCAATGTTAATTTAATTAAAGTCCAATGGGCTTTTAATTAATTTCATAAGGCATGGACTTTTGGTCAACATGGGTCAAACCCAAAGACTAAAGCCCATTTAAAGGAATCACTCTCATATGCCTTTGAAACCAATTTAGGCCCATTAGGCACAATTAAAGTTAAAGTCCATTAGTCGCATTTGGACTTTACAGAAGTGGTTTTGGGCCCAATTGGATCCAAACAATTTAGCCTAAACCCATCTTGGTACAACCAAGCCCATTAAAGCCCAATAACAACTTTCAAGCCCAATTTCCAAAATTAGCCCAATTAATTAAATCACAAAATTTCAATTCTTAATCTAATTAACCTAAAGTGTATTACATAATTAATCACACAAATCAACATTTCAAAATCATCAATTTATACAACTAATCATGCTCATCAATATTAAAACACATCTAATACATTTAATAAAATCAAACCCATTTCATGTTTTTTATGTCTCGGCCATTTGGGGATTTTATGTCCGATTCGAATTCAATCCAATTAAATCCAATTCAACATTAAATCAACATTCCCAATCGTTTCCAACTCATCCAATGAATCAAAAAACAAAAATTCCAAGACATTTAGGGTTCTACACCTCACGGCCAAGCTAAGTGATTTGGGGAAATTTGTTCCAAATAATTTTTCATGAAATTGATCCAATCAATCTTCAATTAAACATCATTTAAACATATTCAATCAAACAATTTAACCAAATCATGCTCAAAATCAATTTACCCAATTTTAAGCCCTAAATCAAGTTTCATGCTTTTACTCGCTCTGATACCATTGTTGGGAAAACTCTAAGTCCTGAGGATCGAATCAAGCATAAAACATAAGTACGAATACAACAAATGAAGTCGCGGAATACTCACAATGATTGATTGAGCGATGAGTGAAGAACAAAACTTTTTATGCCCTTTGAAGAGTTCATGAAGCTCACAGCAGTCCACAAAATTTATCCTCCAAGATTCGGCCATGGATGGGTGAATCAAGCTCCAAGCTTTCTTGTAAAATTCCATGCACATAGGTGGGTTTCCATATCACCTTTGTATGTCTCTATTGTGTGCTAGCACTCTTAATTTTTGCCATAAAATTAAGCTTTACTTCTTCATCATTCACGCCCAAAAGAAGAATTTGAAGAGGAAAATGACCTTTGGCCGAGAGCATGAGAGGAGAAAGAAGAGAGAGAGATGTGTGTTAGGTTGTTGAAAAATGGTAAATGAATTTCTAAAATCAAATACACAATTTTGCTTTCCAAAATTAAAAGTAATTAAATAACAATATATGTCATTCAAGCTTTCAAAAAGCTTTTCAACAACTTACATCAAGTCACATCATTCAATCAATCAAGTGATAAGTTGTCACATCACTCAAAGTGACTAATGATTTGACGCTTGATGTGACCAGTGATTTGACGTTTGATTTGACATGTGTGCCGCACTCAAATTCGAAATGCAAATACACTCGTAAACAATCACAGGCTCGGGTTCGCTAATTTCAAATTAACGAATTTTATGTTACGTCGTAATTAAATCTAATTTAATTAATTAATCATGCCTAGCATAATTACTATTCACGTCGCTAACGAATTTATTCTAAATTAACTCGTTCATCCGAATTAAAATCTAATTTTAATTCCGCGTCGAAATCCAATTTCGTTTAATATATCGAATATATTAATTTACCAATTAATTCCAAATTAATCGTTCTCTCTCTTTAAATGATATTTTATCCTAGATAAAATATCTCCGCAATTAATCCCAGATTAATTTTCTCTCTCATCAAATTAATCCCAGATTAATTAAGTGCGAGTCATACGTCATCGGTGAATTTTCGGGAAGGGACTCATGAGATCCCCGGATATGTTGGCAGTAAATACGATTATCGGACTATCCGAATACGTACGTACCTAGTACTACATTTTTACCGATTCACAAGACAATGTTGGCTTCTAGCAAAGAGCCATGCCTACCCAATTCTCAAGAAATATGCTTACTTGAATAAGTGATCTATATCAGGCGTAGTATACGTAGTATTTGCGTATTTCGATCCAGTATCGGAAGTCACATGCTAGGCTTGGGGCTGGAATTGTGTCTACCCCGTACGAAGAATATATCATATCACTAGCAACTAGTATCTTTAATCGGATAATCATGACCTTGTCATATTATCCTGATAGTTGCAACATATAAGAGTACCATTTATGTATCCCTGCTTGATCATCATCTTCATATGACTGAAGTGATACTTACATCTTGACATTACACCCAATACATTACAATTCTTAGTATACCCAGAAGAGGCGTACATAGAACCTGTTAAAGCCCCAAACGACCAAAACCAAAACGTATCAATTGTCACAAGTATTAGCTATGCAAGTCTCAGGTTAAGACCAAATACACCTACCCTAATTCTGATTTCCATAGACACATAGTCATACTACTAATGGGATTCTGAGGGGTCTATCCAGAGCGAACCTGTTTTCGTACCATCGGTAAAAACAACCTCCTATCACACTTGCATAAGTATCCACTACTTAAATTTATGAGAACTATATCGTTAAGCTTTCATAACGTGCACAAGTACAATACTAGCCTATTTCACATTATCGATGTCCAGTCTCGATAATACTACGACTAGAGATATTTAATGATTAAACTTTCGGGATTGATACTGTCTCATATCTTATTAATCTGGAACTAATCAACTTTTATCATTTATATATTCAATTAATCTAATTACAAAATGATAAAATATCAGATTCCTTTGTCACATAGTTAATTTATACAAAAACCACAATGTCTTTTACAAATAGTGATGCTTTGGGTCATAATTGTCCAACAATCTCCTACATGGCCTATAGCCAATCACTCAATAGCCAATCACTCAAGTATCTAACACCTGAACTATGTATATGTAGCTCAAACTTTTGTTGAGAACTAGCCTTTGTTAGCGGATCTGCTATGTTGTCATTTGATAGGACCTTCTCAATCTTCACATCGCCCGATGTATGATTTCACGAATCAGATGGAAACATTGAAGTATATGTTTGGATCGTTGATAAGACCGCGGTTCCTTAGCCTGCGCTATAGCCCCGTTATTATCACAATACAAAGAAACGGGCTCAGCTGCTAATGAAACTACTCCCAATCCAATTAGGAATTTACGGATCTAAACTGCCTCTTTTGCTACCTCAGCTGCAGCGATATTTTCCGCTTCTGTTGTTGAATCAGCAATAGTCTCTTGCTTGGAATATTTCTAGCTCACGGCTCCGTTGTTCATACAAAATATGTACCTGGATTGCGACTTACAGTCTTCTTTATCGGTTTGGAAACTTGCATCGGTAAACCCAGTTACCTCAAGTTCTATATCTTTATAGATTAAGAAGATATCATTAATTCCTCTCAGATACTTAAGGATGTTCTTAACCGCAATCCAGTGACCATCACAGAATTGGCCTGATAGTGACTACACATACTCAAAGCATACAAGACATCGGGTCGCGTACATATCATGGCATATATGATCGATCCGACTACAGAAGCGAATGAGATCCGACTCATGTTGTCTCTCTCATCTTGAGTTTTAGGACATATGTCCTTAGATAGAGTGACTCCATGTGACACTAGCAACAGTCCCCTCTTAGACTGATCCATGTTGAATCTTTTCAACACTTTGTCAATATACGAACTCTGGGAGAGTCCAACCAGCTTTCTAGATCTATCCCGGTAGATCCTTATTCCCAAAATAAAAGATGCTTCTCCCAGATTTTTCATGGAGAATTTTAATGAAAGCCATGCTTTCACCTATTGTAGCATGGGAATATCATTACTAATAAGCAATACATCATCAACGTAAAGGACAATGAATGTCAGTGCTCTCCTACTAACCTTCTTATATACACAAGGATCATCCTCATTTTGAACGAAATCATATTCTTTCATGATCTCATCAAAATATTGGTTCCAAGTATGCGATGTTTGCTTCTATCCATAAATGGATCGATTTAACTTGCAAACCTTGTTTGCATGTTTTGGTACGACCAAACCATCAGGCTGTTGCATATAAACATCCTCCAAAAGGTTTCCGCTAAGGAAAGCGGTTTGACGTCCATCTATCATATTTCATAATCAAAATATGCAGCAATAGCAAGCATTATCCGATGGATTTAATCATGGCAACAGGTGAAAAAGTTTTATCATAGTCGACACCATGTCGTTGACGATACCCTTTCACTACAAGCCTAGCTTTGTATGTTTGTATGTTGCCATCCATGTCTGTCTTCTTCTTGAAGACCCATTTACAACCAATAGGCTTTACGCCTTTTGATGCTTCAACTAATGTCCAAACTTGGTTTGTATACATGGAATCTATTTCGGACTTCATGGCTTCTTGCCATGAATCGGAGTTGATATCTTGTATCGCTTCCTCATACGTAGCTGGCTCATTATCCTCAATAAGATTAATAACTACGTGAGGTGAGATCAGAAACTCATACCTCTCAGGTTTTTTTTCTAATTCTCTCCAATCTACACGGTTCTTATGAATTAGAATATTATGGTACTCTCATCCCTGATGAACTATTCGTGTTCCATTAAGGAATCGGTATCGAGAAGAGTATCACTCCGATTTTCATCGAGTTCTACTTTCTTCCCACTTACCACTGCATTTAGAAATTCCTTTTCAAGGAAAACTGCATGTAGAGCAACAAAGACCTTGTTCTCTTTTGGGTGATAGAAGTAATATCCTTTAGTTTCCCTAGAATAACCTACAAATAGGCAATTATCCGATTTGGGTTCTAGTTTGGTACCATCCAAAAGTTTAACGTATGCCCAGCATCTCCAAATCTTCAGGAATGGGAAACACAATTTCTTTCATGTCCATATTTCATATGGAGTCTATTGAACAGACTTTGACGGAACCTTATTCCAAATAATTATTGCATTTTTCAATGCATATCCCTAGAAGGAAATTGGTAGCTCTGTGCGACTCATCATTGACCTTACCATATCCAACAATGTTCGATTTCTCCGTTCGGACACATCGTTTAATTGAGGTATTCTAGGAGGAGTCCACTGTGAAAGAATACCATACTCTTTCAAGTAATCGAGAAACTCATTGCTCAAGTATTGTCCACCACGGTCCGACCGTAATATTTTAATACTTTTACTGATTTATTTTTCTACTTCGTGTCGAAACTCTTTGAATTTCTCAAAAGTTTCTGACTTGTGTCTCATAAGATACACATAACTATAACGTGATGCATTATCCATAAAGGTTACGAAGTATTCATATCCACCTCTAGCCTGGCTAGACATGGGCCCACATATGTCACTATGAACGAGGGTTAATAGTATTGTGGCACGTGCACCTTTACCGCTAAAAGGAATTTTAGGCATTTTACCTAATAATAAGATTCACAGACGTCATATGAATTTGGATCAAATCCGTCCAAGTACCCACTCTTCAAAAGTGTGGATATACGAGTCTTGTTAATGTGTCCCAAATGATAATGCCACATATAAGTTTCATATTTGTTACTTAATTTAAGCCTTTTGTTTGTCATGTTATATGTTTGAGATTGATTTATTTTCAGAATATAAAGACCATTATTAACATCAGCACTGCATAACTCAAAATAATTTTTAAAAACAAAACACCTGGTGTTTCTGAATACAAAAGTATACCCACATTGGGTTAAACAAGATACAGATATAATGTTTCTAGTCAAACTAGGTACATAATAGCAGTCTGATTAATTGAGTACATGCCTCGAGGGTAGTTCTAAAATGTAGGTCACAAAAGCCAAAACGGCGACTCTAGTCCCATTTCCAACTCGGAGGTCGATCTCTCCTGAAGCCAGTCTCCTTCTAATCTGCAGATCCTGCACATCAGTACATATATAAATACCATAACCAAAATCAAAAATCCAATTTTTAAAACTAGAAGTAGACATGCTTATCTCAATAACAAACATACTTGAAGTCGGTGCCTTGTCCGCTTTCACTTCCTGCTTGTGCACCTTGTACTCACGGCAGTTATGCTTCTAGTGGCCCCGTTTGTCACACTGTAGGCAGATATCTTGGGATTTGTCTCTTACCTTTCCAGAAGACTTTGATGATTTGCCCTTGCCATTTCTCTTCTTCTTCTTCTTCTTCTTCACACCTCTAGAAGCCTTCGGCCAAGCCTTGGAATTCTGAGATGTCGAAGCGAAGTGCGCCTCATGCTTCTTGCCCTTTAAAATCTCTTTTTATGCATCTTTCGGCATTGCCATCAACTCTCTAAGATTCTTCTCTTGGTTCATCATATTGTAGTTCATGATGAACCGCTCCAGCTGTCAGGAAGAGACTGTAAGATCAAATCTATGGAAGTCTCAGCCTCAAAGGTTATGCCTAGCTGACCAAGCTGTTCGATGTCAGCAATCATCTATGACATATGATGCTCGACAGATGTACCCTCTAACATACGAGAGCGAAAGAGCTTCTTCTGAAACTCATACTTCTGTGATCTAAGATTAGATCGGTGAAGGTTCTTAATTTCAACACCATTTCATAGGGATCCAATCCCTTGTTTTGACGATAAAATTATGGGGTCATAGCAGCAAGTATGACAGATTGAGTAGTTGAATTTTCATCACTGTGAGTCTTCCAAAACTCAAACTCAAGCGGCTTCTCAATTCTGGGCTTAGGCCCGAGAGGTCTCCCTATCGTATAGAGCATCTTCTCAACCCCCAGGATAATTCTGAGGTTCATATCCAGTCAGGAAAGTTCACACCATTAAAGATATTTTCTCCCATGATAATGTCCCTAACATTGATCTTTCCATCCATCTTAATTGCAATAGTCTAACTATTCAATTAACGATTACGGGTACAGTCCGACTGTTAAAAGAAAATAATAAAATATTAGTCAAAGTAACAAATATATAAAATGACGAAAATAATTTGAAAGCGCGTATTTAGCAAGTATTTAAACGAAATTGAAAATTCAATATTGGCCTCTCACTATTTTTCGGTGAAACTCTAACCCTCTGTTGAGTACTCGGGAAACCTAGTTTCCTAGTGGGCTATGATCCAGTTAAATAACACACAACCTTGACTTTGGCCAACAAACTATATGAAACTTAACTAGGTTGATCTCTAAGATCAATTGGATCTCATCCAATTCCTAGATCCAGTAGGTGGACCTCCAAGTCCGAAACATATATACAATATATATGTCAATATATCCAATATATTTCCTAATATTTTCCTCTGAATCAACTAAGCCTTGGCTTTGGCTCAACAAGCTTAATGATTCCAGTTAAGCGCGATCTATTGATAGTGGGAAAGCTTCATAATCCATATCGATGAACAAGAAGTGACTTGACTTTGGCCAACAAGGCACAACTGCCCAAGACATGTGATATATAACAAATTCTTCGTGGTTCAAACATATCCGCTTTGAAAATTGATCTTGATTTGGGCCAACAAACCAATGCCAATCTTGGATGTTGAGAAAAAACCACTCAATGGAATGAAATCGCTTAATATTTTATCGAGGGTTTTTCGTATAAATTGGCAACCAATTTATTATCTTTGATTAGATCTCATCATACACCCTTAAGCATGCATTCTAAAAGCATAATAAGGCACGAAATAAATAATAATGATATACTGATGGATATTTAACAAATTATTCCTAGAATAATCTCTCATTTTCCTCTCTCCCGCTAGCACTATTCTAACTTCTACCCAATTACATAATACAATAAAGAAACCTCATTAATATTTAGGGGAATTGGTGAGAAGATAAATACAAAGAGAATGGAGATAATAGGCTAGACACGCAGGTCCAATTTAATAAATTCTAAATTTATTACAAAAATTTCCAAAATTGCCCTCACCTTTCTAATATCCATATGATATACATTATTCATATAGTATATCCATGTATTCACACAAAGTATGTTATTTAATAAATCTAACCCAATTAATTAATCTTTGAAGTAATAACAATCCAATGTTCAAACAACGATTTGATTTGTGCAAGTCCAACTCGTTTAAGAATAAATACTCAAAGTACGTATTCTTGAATTATATTTAACTATAATTTTAAATCCAATTTAATTTGTATTCAATACTAATCCTAATTTAATTCCAAATTAAATAATTACACTTATTTATGTGCCTTTAGACTTAGATTCTAAATCCAATCTACATGGGTCTCAAAGGACCAATTAACATCCAATTTCAATTTAATTAAAGTCCAATGGGCTTTTTATTAATTCTTAAGGCATGGACTTTGGCAACCAAATCCCAAAAAGAAATCACCATTTCCCATAAAATCAATTTTGGCCCATTAGGCCCAATTATTATATTTGAACTTTATGGAATGGTTATAGGCCCAATTTGGAACCAATCCAATTGTCTTAAACAAAGCTTGGCCCAACCAAGCCCATTAAGCCCAAATAAATTAATATTAGCCCAATTTAAAATTAAAGACTAATTTTAATTAATACAAAATTCCAATTTCACATTAATTTTAATTGAAGTGTAATAGTCATAATTAATTAGTTAAATCAATATTCCAAAACACCAATTAAACTAATTAATCATGCTTTAATTAAACAACTCATGTCCAACACAAATTGATGCAAAATCAATCAATAATACATGCTAAGGCTCACGATTTTTAGGCATAAAATTTCAATCAATTTGATTTCAATCCAATTAAATCAACAATCAATTTATCTCATGCTTTAATCACATCTAATGGTCTAAAATAAAAAATTCACCATGATCATGCTAGGGTTCATAATCGGCCAAGGCTAAAAATTTAGGGAAAAATTTATCCAATTCATTTTCTCAATTCCTAAGATGCATAAATCTAATTCTTCATCATCCAAGCTCAACCAAATAAATAATTTGAGGAAATCATGCTCAAAATTAAAGTATATAAACCATAAACTCATTTCATGCTTAGAAAAGGCTTTTAATACCATTGTTAGTGTTCGTAGAACATGTCAAGGATCTCTAATCATGATTCGGTGTGTGAATATTCAAAGAAGTTGCGAAAGACTTACATTGAACGGATTTGATAGATGTATGAAGTTCAAAACTTTTGATCCTTTATTAAGTTCCAAGCTTCTCTTTGTGTTCAAAACTCTAGGGTAAGTATCCTTATCACCTTTGTTCACTCTTGGAAGTGCTAGCTTACTTGAAATTTTGAAGCAAAATCTCAAAGGGGGGAGAAGAAGCTCACGGCTTTTGTGAGGAAGAGAGAGAGATTTTTTTTTTTTTTTTTTGTATTTGATTTTTCTAAATATCAATTACCATTTTCCAAAATCGAATTTGGTATATGTCATTCCAAATGACAAAGTGCGTTGGACTTTAGTTGAGTGAAAAACAAACAATCTAAGCTAACACTCAACCTTAACAACTTGCATCACATGTCAAATGTGTGATGTAAGTCAATTGGGTCCCACCACTTATAAATTCCAAATTTAAGTCGAAAAATCCAACATGCAACTTCATTCGGGTCCGAGTTCATTTAATTCCGAATTAACGAATTTACCATTACGACATTATTATTAAAGTCGCTTACGAATTAATTATAAATTAATTCGTTTGCCCGAATTAAAATCTAATTTTAATTTCGCATTAAAATCTAATTTCAATTAATATATCAAATATATTATTTAATTGATTAATTCAAAATTAATCGTTCTCTCTCTTTTATCCGAATTTTATCCCAGATAAATTTTTACCGTAATTAATCCTAGATTAATTTTCTCTCTCTCATAATTAATCACATATTAATTCTGTTCGAGTCAAATGTCATCGGTGAATCTTTGGGAAGCGACCATGAGATTCCTGGATATGTTGGCAGTAAATCTGGTCATCGGACTATCCAATTACGTGGTACCCCGTACCATATTCTTACCGATTTACAAGACATGGTTGGCTTCTAACAAAGCACCGTGCCTACCCAATTCTCCAGAAATATTCTTTTAAGGAATAAATAATCTATATCAAGCGTAGTATACTAAGTATTGCGTATTATGATCCAGTATCGGATGTCACATGCTAGGCCTGTGGCTGGAATTGTGTCTGCCCCGTACGAAGCTATATTGCATCACTAGCAACTAATCTCTTTAATCGGATAATCATGACCTTGTTATATTATCCGGATAGTTGCAACATATAAGAGTATCAGTTCTGTATCTCTGCGTGATGATCATCTCCATATGACTGAAGTGATACTTCCATCTTGACATCATACCCAATACACTACGATTCTCAATAAACCCAAAAGAGGCATACACAGAACTTGTTAAAGTCCCGGGCGACCAAAACCAAAACGTATCGATTGTCGCAAGTATTAGCGATGCAAGTCTCTGGTTAAGACTAAATACACGTACCCTGATTCGGATTCGCATTGACACATAGTCATACTACCAAAGGGATTTCGAGGGATCTATCCAGAGCGAAGCTGTTTCCGTACTATTGGCAAACACAGCCTCCTATCACATTGCATAAGTATCCAATACTTAAATATATGAGAACTATGTCGTTAAGCTTCCATAACGTGCACAAGTGCAATACTAGCCTATTCCACATTATCGATGTACAGTCTCAATAATACTACAACTAGGGATATTTAATTATTAATTTTTTGTGGATTGATACTGTCTCATATCTTATTAATTCGGAACTAATCATAAGGACCTTTATCATTTATATATTCAAGTAATCTAATTATAAAATGATAAAATAGCAATTTCCTTTGTCACATAGTTAATTAGTACAAAAACCACAATGTCTTTTACATATAGTGATGCTATGGGTCATAATTGTCCAACAGTTTTTAGTGGTGAAATATGAATTTGCCACTAAAAAAATACTATTTTGGTGGCAAATTCATGAATTCGCCACTAAAAGTAGTAGTTTTTAGTGGCAAAATTTCGCCACAAAAAGTGTGATTTCTTATAGTGAGCCCCACCAGACTGAGGTCTAGCTGGAGCTAGTGAGGAGCATAAAGATAGAATATGATCATGTGGTACCGAGAAATCCCTCTTCATATGACTCGTCTGTCAACATTGGTAACAATCTCTAGATCCCCGTCTATAAGCACCCAAATGTGATCGCTCGCAAGTATAACATACTAGGGGTGTTGGTGATGGTGCTGGTTTTGGCTGAGCTACAAAAAGTGTAGAGGACACTTCAGATGTGGCAGTTCGAGTAGACCTATGATCATGGCCTATGTGTGAAGAACCCTTGCCAGAGATGTATTAGGATGAGGGGCCAACGTTTAATACTATCGACTATAACTGCCCTGACATGATCATCAGCATCAGATCTAGCTCTCTTGTGGAACCTCTTTGTGCATGAGTGTATATATTATTCTATGTGATATAAATATAACTGAATAAATAATCTGAAAGCCTATTTACAAACCCATTAACCTTCATCTATTTAGTATTGACCAGATAAAGTGCGAAATGGGCGAGCTGGTAAACAAATTGCTTAAACTCTTGGACTGTTGCATCTCTATCACTTTGAGGAAGAAATATGGATAAGAATACAATACTAATCACTTTCTAGACTAAATGAGTTGCACCCAAACACTGTCTGTTAGTGTTCCTAGAATATACCAAGGATCTATTAAGTTATGATTTATGTGTGAATAATCAAAGAAGTTACGAAAAAAGACTTACATTGATTGGTAGAGATTTTAAAAATTTGTGTTGTTCTTTGGAACCTCCAAGCTTTTTATGTTGAATCCAATCCAAGGGTGAGTTTCCCTATCACCTCACTAAACTCCTTAAGTGCTAGCTTTGTTTGATTTTGAAGCAAAATCAAAGAGAAATGGGAGAGAGGCTCACGGCAATGGTGAGAGAGAGAGACATGTGTTTGTTTTTTGTATTAGGTTTACATAATACCAAACTTGGTTGTTGAGAGTTTTGGTTTCCAAATAAACAAAACTTGGTAGGTGAAAAGCAAGTGATATTTGATTAAATGTGTAACGACCGGTAGTTTTTACTACTACCTATAGTAATAACGCTACGTACGGGACGAAGGCACGTAAAATAAATTATGTTGAGACTCAAATATCTTCATGAGATGACTTTGGGGTCGATCGGTAAATTTCTTGAAGTCCCGGGATGGGACTGTACCGTGTTTCTTTTGGGCCGCCCATAGTATTTTAGGTGTAATCTTTTCATACGATTTTTATGAATTTTATATCGTCGGAAAGCTGAGATCGAGACCTACAACTTTCACGTTAAACTTTTTTCCAAATTCGGACCAGAACTAGGTCAAAAATACAAATCAAAATCTGGGTGAATAGTAACTTCGAGGCTAAATGGAGAAATCTTTAATTTTATAGATTTTTCTACTTTTCTCCTCAACACTCCAAATAACAAATGGGTCCACTATAAAAAGAATCACTATTTACTATTACCTAAAATAGAAAAAACGAAATTGAGAAAGGGGGGAAACTATTTTGCTGTGAGAGAAAGAAAAGAGAAGAGAAAGAGAGAAAGAGAAGAGAAAGAGAGAAAGGGAAGAGAAAAAGAAGAAGAAGAAAGAAGGAGAACAAAAAGCAAGAAGAAGAAGATGAACATGAGTTAGGGGTCTTTGAAATTAAAGAATATCGACAATAAAGAGGTAAGAAACCTTGACCCAAAATTTTAATTTGTTGAGTTTTGAAAATGTGATGTTGGACTAGAGACATTAGCATGATAAGGATTTAAAATTTTTTATGTGGATTTAATAAGTTTAGGTCTCATGACATAAACCCTAGATTTTGGTTGATTTGGGAATGGAATAGTGATGGAAGGAAATGTACTTAGAAGTTATTTGTGGAGGTTAGAATTGGTGATATGCAAAGGGTAGAAGATATGTAGGGAAAGGAATATTGCTTATAAAGTGTTTGTGGAAATACCCCCAATGACTTAAAATATTATTTAGGTTGAAAAGAACACTTAATGGGATGTATTTAGGTGTTGGAAAATGAAAGAAATGGGTTTGGAGTGAAGGAAGTTTATTTGGGAAAATTTTGAAGTTATAGCGACGTTTTGCCGCAAACCAGTCCATCCAGACAGTGCATGTTCCACTGGCAGTAACTAGAGTTTTGAGCGTCCGTTTTATGAACCGTTAAATTTTAAGTAAACTAGACACATAATAAAATCACATATTTAAGAATCAGAATTTTTGGATTCAAAATGAGATTGCAGGAAAAAAATTAGAAATTGGGGTAGAGTAGTGTGGCGAACTGGTTCAGTTCCCTGCTGCGTAAGGTGCGGAAATTGCCTTATATCTTGAGTTCTAGGAGTCCAAATTGAGATCCGTAACAAATAACATAAAATAGACTCGTAGAGGAGTATTCTATAAAATATCAGCTCCAGAACTGATTCCCACTATTTATGCCGAATTTTCAAAATCAGGCCACTATCAGTGACTTTTCTGTTTTGATTGAGGAGTTATAGACACGTATAACGATTTGTGTAACCGCGAAAGGAACCTCGTAAAAAACTCTATAGGGGTGCTATAATGTGATAAAAACATAGCGGGGGTGATAATTCATACATCGCACGTTTATTCTTACCTATGGGGATATTCTTGTTATAGTTGCTAACGAATTTATTCTTACTCATATTTATAGATCGGCCTCACGACTCTCAGCGGCCTTCTACCCCGTGAAGGGAATCATCTCAGCCATATACTGTGAGTGGAATGATTACTTTCAAGATTTTTTTTTATATACTTTAATAACCATGAATATTGGTTTTATTTTTGAGAAAGTTTGAGACTTGTTTATGATCTGATATTGGGATTTTGCTGATGTTTCTAAATAAGAATTTTGGCCTTAAGATTTTTTTTAAGTTTTGAAATCTCTTGTGAAAATGATTTTGAGTGTAGATATGATTTTATGTGACATTTGAGATTTATTGATTTTCGGATTAATATCGCAAATTGTTTTTGACATATTTGTGGATGAGATTTAAAACCTCGACATGAAAATTTGTTTTTGGAATTGACGGATAGATATACATGTGCACATGTGTAGGACTAGGGGGACGCCTCTAGATCCTCAGCGTCCAGATGGTATATTCCTGGGCGGAGATGCGCCTACGGGCGGAGATGCGCCTACGGGCGGAGATTGTGCTCAGATGGGACATTTCTGGGTGGAGATTCAGTAACTTGGATTTTTATTGTAGTGCCGAGTGATATAACTGAACTTGATTTCTTAAGATATTTTACAATATGATTTTACATTATTCTTTCGGTGTAGTTTCATAATATTTTATTTACGATTATTTTACATATTTTAATATTCTTTATTCTTGTTGTTTTAGTTCCACTCACTGGGTTTGTCAGGACTCACCCCCCCCCCCAACTCTCCAGTCTTTTGCAGGACATAACCTTTTGGTGAGCCACAGTTCGTTTGTTGACCTAGGACAGATTATCGGCATTGCAGTCACGAGTGGGTCGGTTTACCAGTCAGTGTCATGCGTCCATATAGGATGTAGTGGTGTTTTGTATACTGTGGTTATTGTATTGTTATATTTTATGTACAGAGTAATTCATGTATAACAGATGACTTATATATACATATATGAACGTAATTATTCTTCTTATGTTTTTTTCTAGTATCATAAAATTTGTTACCCATGAGTTATGCATGTCAGGGTAGTATATAGTCAATGAGATGTAAGGCTTAGGCGATAGCGGGGACTGTTGTCTGCTGGTAACACCGCCATTTTGGGGGATGTTACAAATATGGTATTAGAGCATGGTCTACGGGTCAGTGACTGCAATGGTGAGGTTTAGCGTCTTATATATGTGGTATGCCCAGGGTACTCATATATTAGGGGTTATTCCTCTGTTATTCTCGTCCCATGGTATGTTTCGTTCTCTTTGTTCTCATAATGCTTTTTATCTTAACCTTTCCATTCCTTGTACATTATAGATATCATGCCGCCTAAGGGCAGACCCAGAGGTAGGGGTAGGCCCCGAATAGAGGATGCCCAGAGGGGTGTGGAGATAGACTAGTGGTCAGTTGCACCTCATTCAAGGTCAGATGGGGGACAGATGATAGAGTCTGTCCAAGAGAGAGATGCAAGCATGTTGAGCCTCGACCAGCTGCACCAGTTGAGGACCCGGTAGCGGCAGGGTTACAGCAGCTACAACAATTAGTAAATACTCTTGTTCAGTTATTCACCCGTCAACAGCAATCATCTGGTCCACAGCCATGAGCGATCATATTCTTGTACCATCCCCACCAGTAGAACCATAAGTGGCTCCCCAAACAGTCATCTCTCCAGTTAGATCTGATCTTATTCCAGCACAATCAGAACCCATTGTTATACCTCACCAGCCTCCTCTGTTGACTGCTCAGGTAGTGCAAAGGCAGGAGATGTTAGCCTGCCTGCCTGATTTCAGGAAGCTACACCCACCTACCTTTTCAGGAGTAGAGCCTACACCAGATCCCAGTGGATTTATTGAGGAGTATGATCTCATATGTAGTGCGTTGGGATGTTCGCCAGAAAGAGCAGTGGAGTTAGTGAGTTTTCAGTTGCGAGACATGGCTTATGCATGGTTTGTGACATTCAGGGATGGTAGGCAGAGGGGTGCTTCTCCGTTGACTTGGGCAGAATTCAGTGCAGCATTTTGTATAGATTCATGCCTTAGAGTGTTAGAGATGCAAGAGCTCGGGAGTTCGAGCAGCTGGTTCAGGGGGAATACATGATAGTGTCAGAGTATGATATCCAATTCACCCGATTGTCCCGATTTGCACCGCATTTGGTTAATATTGAAGAGATGAAGGTGAAGAGATTTGTGAATGGGCTGCGAGATTACCTGTTTAGGTCAATCCACTTTACAGAGACCACTACCTACACTCAGGTGTTGGATGCTGCTTTACGATTTGAGGCACGGGTAAGGAGAGGAAGGCAGAGAGAGAGTCAAGGAAGAGGTCAAGGTCAGAAGGGGGAAATCGGCCTCGACAGAGTGACTTTGGTAGACACCCACAGGTATCAGCACCTTCACCCACTATGTCCGGGAATAAAGGTCAGATGCGGAGGGGTACCGATTATAGGCCCGCCCAGAGCACCGTCTCTCGAGCATTATCATCACCTTCTGTAGCCCAAACAGCACAGGGTACTTTTATATGTCAGATGTGTGGGAGAACCCATCATGGGCGATGTCAATTAGGGAACAAGGCATGTTATCGGTGTGGTCAGGTGGGGCACATAAAGAGAGACTGCACAGTTCTAGAGGATAGATTACCCCATAGGGGTTCACCACCCCCACCTCGGCCTCCGCAAGGTCGTGGAATGGGGGGAATTGATCAGAGGTCAAGAGGTAGGACACAGTCAGATGGGGCCCGAATTCAGACGACTGGTGACCGTGGGCAAACTTCGGCTGGCAGAGCCCAATGGAGAGTCTTTACCCTCACTCCGCAGGAAGCTCAAGCATCAAATGCAGTAGTTACAGGTACCCTTCTTATTGGTACTATATATGCTAGGGTATTGTTTGATTCGGGAGCTACTCATTCATTTATATCGCCATATTTTTGTGCACGGTTGGGGAGGCAAACCGAATTTTTAGAGGTGCCCATAGTAGTAGCTACCCCTTTGGAAGATCTTGTCAAGGTTACCCAAGTTATTAGAGCATGTCCGTTGATAGTTGATGGACACAGCTACGAAGCAGATTTGGTGGTATTGGATATCATTGGTTTTGATGTTATATTGGGCATGGATTGGTTGTCAGCTTACCATGCAGTGTTAGATTGTAGAGGGAAGACAGTAACTCTCCAAGATTCAGATCAGCCGGCTCAAATTTATCAAGGGGACAGGAGTGTAGTACCCTATAATTTGATATCAGCCATGCAGGCTTTCAAGTTGCTTCGGAGGAAAAATGTGGGATATTTGGCCTATGTGACGGATATCATGAACTCTGAATTGACCATTGAGCAGATCTCTGTAATTAGAGAGTACTCGGATGTGTTTCCTAAAGAGCTTCCAGGTTTACCACCTGATAGGGAGATAGAGTTCGGTATTGATGTTGTACCAGGAACTCAGCCTATATCGATCCCTCCTTATAGAATGGCTCCTGTAAAACTAAAAGAATTGAAGGAGCAATTGCAGGACTTATTGGATAAGGGTTTCATACGCCCTAGTGTGTCGCGGTGGGGTGCTCCGGTGTTGTTTGTAAAGAAGAAGGATAGAACATTAAGATTGTGCATTGATTACCGACAGTTGAATAAGGAGACGATCAAGAACAAATACCCACTACCGAGAATCGATGACTTATTTGACCAACTCTAGGGGGCGCAGTGTTTCTCGAAGATTGATCTTCGATCGGGGTACCACCAGTTGAAGATAAGGAATGAAGATATTCCAAAGACAGCCTTCCGAACCCGATACGGGCATTATGAATTTCTTGTGATGTCGTTTGGTATGACAAATGCCCTTGCAGCTTTTATGGATCTGATGAATATAGTGTTTAGACCTTTCTGGATCAGTTCGTCATTGTATTCATAGATGACATTATGGTATACTCTAAGAGTGAACAACAACATGAGGGCCATCTTTGGCAGGTTTTACGGACACTAAAGGAACATAAGCTTTATGCTAAACTCTCAAAATGTGAATTCTGGCTGTCTCAGGTGGCATTTCTGGGCCATATAGTTTCAAAGAATGGTATCTCAGTTGATCCCCAAAAGATAGAGGCCATTCAGAAATGGCATCGCCCTACGAGTGTGACAGAGATTCTCAGCTTTTTGGGCTTAGCTGGGTATTACAGGTGCTTTGTGGAGGATTTCTCGAGGATAGCAGCTCCCCTAACGTGATTAAGCCAGAAAGGTGTGAAGTATGAATGGTCGGAAGCATATGAGCAAAGTTTCCAAGAACTAAAGAATAGATTGATTTCAGCTTCGATTCTAGCTCTACCTTCGGGCGTAGGAGGATTTGTGGTGTACTGCGATGCCTCCAGAGTGGGTTTGGGATGTGTTCTGATGCAAAGAGGAAAGGTTATTGCTTATGCTTCTAGGTAGTTGAGGCCTTATGAACGTAACTATCTGACTCATGATCTGGAGATGGCAGCTGTAGTTTTTTCTTTGAAAATATGGAGGCATTATTTGTATGGAGAAACCTTTGAGATATTCACAGATCATAAGAGCCTCAAGTATATTTCGAGCCAGAAAGAGCTTAACTTGAGGCAGAGGCGATGGGTTGAGTTGTTGAAGGATTATGACTGCACCATTCAGTACCATCCTGGCAAGGCAAATGTAGTAGCAGATGCGTTGAGTAGGAAATCTTTTGGAAGTTTAGCTCACTTAGCTGTAGAAAGGCGACAACCTATGAAGGAGTTTCAAGGGTGTCTTACTAATGAGGTAAGCTTCCAGGTGACAGGACATGGTTCATTGTTGGCTCAAATTCGGGTTCAATCTGTGTTGGCAGAGGAAATCAGAGAAGCTCAAGAAGTGGATCCACATCTACAGCAGATCAGAGGAATTTGGAGCAGAATACCAATGGGTAGTATCATATTGATAACGAAGGTCTTTTGAGGAATAAGGGAAGAATAGTTGTTCCAGCAGACCCAAAGTTGAGGCGGTTAGTGCTGGAGAAGGCACATACATATTCCTATACCATGCATCCAGGTATTACGAAGATGTACCATGACCTTAAAGAGTTGTATTGGTGGGAAGGCTTGAAGAGGGATATAACCAATTATGTGATGAGATGCTTGACATGTCAGCAGGTTAAAGCTGAGCATCAGAAGCCTGCTGGGAAGCTTCAGAGCTTGGATATCACTGAGTGGAAGTGGGATAAGATCACCATGGATTTTGTTACGGGATTGCCGCGAACCCCCAAGGGATGTGATTCTATTTGGGTGATTGTAGACCGACTGACTAAGTCAGCGTATTTTTTACCGGTTAAGATCACCTATTCAGCATCCCAGTATGCTACGTTATACCTGGATGAGATTGTATCATTGCATGGGATTCCTATTTCAATTGTTTCTGAAAGGGGTTCCCAGTTTACATCAAAATTCTGGTGATCTTTCCAGCAAGCTTTGGGTTCTCAGTTATATTTTAGCACAGCCTTCCATCCCAAGACTGATGGTCAGTCGGAGAGGACCATTCAAACATTAGAAGACATGTTGCGAGTCTGTGTAATAGACTTTGAAGGTTGTTGGGATCAACACTTGCCATTAATCGAATTTGCTTATAACAACAGCTATCAGGCAAGTATTCAGATGGCCCCGTTTGAAGCACTTTACGGCAGAAAGTGTAGATCGCCAATTGGATGGTTCGAAACTGGAGAGCAGAAGTTGTTGGGACCTGACTTGGTTCAGAGTGCTGTTGACAAGGTAAAGCGGATTAGAGAGAGGTTGCAGACAGCCCAGAGTCGACAAAAATCGTATGCCGATCACCGGAGAAAGGATTTGGAGTTTCAAGAGGGGACTCAGTATTTTTGAGAGTTTCACCGTTTAAAGGAGTAATGAGGTTCGGCAAAAAGGGCAAGCTTAGCCCTAGATTCATTGGGCCGTTTCAAATTCTTCGAAGAGTTGGGAATCGAGCATACGAGTTAGCACTCCCGCCTAATATGGATAATGTACATCCAGTTTTTCATGTTTCTATGTTGCGGAAGTACTTGTCTGACGAGTCCCATGTCTTGACACCTCAATTAGTAGATATCGGTGAGGATTTGTCATACTCCGAGCAGCCTGTAGCTATACTTGGTAGAGAGATGAGGAAATTACGATCCAGATGGATTCCTTCTGTAAAAGTGCTCTTGCAACATCATAAAGAGCAAGAGGCTATGTGGGAACCGGAGAAGTTGATGAAAGAGCAGTTCCCCCAGCTTTTCAGAAATGAAGGTATGTCGGTACTTTGAGTTATGATGATTCGAGTACGAATCATTTTAAGGGGGAGAGAATTGTAATGACCGGTAGTTTTTACTACTACCTATAGTAATAACGGGACGAAGGCACGTAAAATAAATTATGTTGAGACTCAAATATCTTCATGAGATGACTTTGGGGTCGATCAGTAAATTTCTTGAAGTCCCGGGACGGGACTGTACCGTGTTTCTTTTGGGCTGCCCATAGTATTTTAGGCGTAACTTTTTCATACGATCTCTGAATTTTATGAATTTTATATCGTCGGAAATCTGAAATCGAGACCTACAACTTTCACGTTAAACTTTTTTCCAAATTCGGATCAGAACTAGGTAAAACATGCAAATCAAAATCTGGGTGAATAGTAACTTCGGGGCTAAATGGAGAAATCTTTATTTTCTAGATTTTTCTACTTTTCTCCTCAACATTCCAAATAAAAAATGGGTCCACTATAAAAAGAATCACTATTTACTATTACCTAAAATAGAAAAAACGAAATTGAGAAAGGGGGGAAACTATTTTGCCGTGAGAGAAAGAAAAGAGAAGAGAAAGAGAGAAAGAGAAGAGAAATAGAGAAAGGGAGCGAAAGAAGAAGAAGAAAGAAGGAGAACAAAAATCAAGAAGAATAAGATGAACATGAGTTAGGGGGCTTTGAAATTAAAGAATATCAACAATAAAGAGGTAAGAAACCTTGACCCAAAATTTTAATTTGTTGAGTTTTGAAAATGTGATGTTGGACTAGAGACATTAGCATGATAAGGATTTAAAATTTTTTATGTGGATTTAATAAGTTAGGTCTCATGACATAAACCCTAGATTTTGGTTGACTTGGGAATGGAATGGTGATGGAAGGAAATGTACTTAGAAGTTATTTGTGGAGGTTAGAATTGGTGATATGCAAAGGGTAGAAGATATGTAGGGAAAGGGAATATTGCTTATAAAGTGTTTGTGGAAATATCCCCAATGACTTAAAATATTTATTTAGGTTTAAAAGAACACTTAATGGGATGTATTTAGGTGTTGGAAAATGAAAGAAATGGGTTTGGAGTGAAGGAAGTTTATTTGGGAAAATTTTGAAATTATAGCGACGTTTTGCCGCAAACCAGTCCATCCGGACAGTGCATGTTCCAGTGGTAGTAACTAGAGTTTTGAGCGTCCGTTTAATGAACCGTTAAATTTTAAGTAAACTAGACACATAAGAAAATCACATATTTAAAAATTAGAATTTTTGGATTCAAAATGAGATTGCAGGAAAAAAATTAGAAATTGGGGTAGGAGCAGTGGCGAACTGGTTCAGTTCCCTGCTGCGTAAGGTGTGGAAATTGCTTATATCTTGAGTTCTAGGAGTCCAAATTGAGATCCGTAAAAATAACATAAAATAGACTCGTAGAGGAGTTTTCTTTAAAAATATCAGCTCCAGAACTGATTCGCACTATTTATGCCGAATTTTCAAAATCAGCCACTATCAGTGACTTTTCTGTTTTGATTGAGGAGTTGTAGACACGTATAACGATTTGTGTAACCGCGAAAGGAACCTCGTAAAGGGTGCTATAATGTGATAAAAACATAGCGGGGGGGGTGATAATTCATACATCGCACGTTTATTCTTACCTATGGGGATTCTTGTTATAGTTGCTAACGAATTTATTCTTACTCATATTTATAGATCAGCCTCACGACTCTCAGCGGCCTTCTACCCCGTGAAGGGACTCATTTCAGCCATATACTGTGAGTGGAATGATTACTTTCTTGATTTTGTTTATATACTTTAATAACTATGAATATTGGTTTTTTTTTAGAAAGTTTGAGACTTGTTTATGATATGATTTTGGGATTTTGATGATGTTTCTAAATAAGAATTTTGGCCTTAAGATTTTTTTTAAGTTTTGAAATCTCTTTTGAAAATGATTTTGAGTGTAGATATGATTTTATGTGACATTTGAGATTTATTGATTTTCGGATTAATATCGCACATTGTTTTTGACATATTTGTGGATGAGATTTAAAACCTTGGCATGAACATTTGTTTTTGGAATTGACGGATAGATATACATGTGCACATGTGTAGGACTAGGGGGACGCCTCTAGATCCTCAGCGTCCAGATGGTATATTCCTGGGCGGAGATGCGCCTACGGACGGAGATGTGCCTACGGGCGGATATGGCGCTCAGATGGGACATTCCTGGGCGAAGATTCAGTAACTTGGATTTTTATTGTAGTGCGAGTGATATAACTGAACTTTATTTCTTAAGATGTTTTACAATATGATTTTACATTATTCTTTCGGTGTAGTTTCATAAATATTTATTTATGATTATTTTACACATTTTAATATTCCTTATTCTTGTTGTTTTTAATTCCACTCACTGGGTTCGTCAAGACTCACCCCCCCTCTCCAGTCTTTTGCTGGACATAAACTTTTGGTGAGCCACAGTTCGTTTGTTGACCTGGGACAGATTATCGGCATTGCAGTCACGAGTGGGTCGGTTTACCAGTCAGTGTCATGCGTCCATATAGGATGTAGTGGTGTTTTGTATACTGTGGTCATTGTATTGTTATATTTTATGTACAGAGTAGTTCATGTATAACAGATGACTTATATATACATATATGAACGTAATTATTCTTCTCATGTTTTTTCTAGTATCATAAATTTGTTGCCCATGAGTTATGCATGTCAGGGTAGTATATAGTCAATGAGATGTAAGGCTTAGGCGATAGCGGGGACTGTTGTCTGTCGGTAACACCGCCATTTTGGGGGATGTTACAAAATGCCACCAACCTTTCCAACCACCACCTTCACATGTGTGACATGTGTAAAGTGGGCCCCACCTCTTTTGAATTCAAAATTCAAAAGGTCTCAACAAATACGCTTTGGGCCCGGATTCGTTTAATCCGACTAAACGAATTTTTTGATCGCTTAATAATTAAATCTAATTTAATTAAATAATGATGCCTCGCAAAATATTACGAAAGTCGCTTACGAATTAATTCTAAATTAATTCGTTCGCTCGTATTAAAGTCAAACTTTAACGTCGTATTGAAATCTAATTTCAATTAATATATCTGATATATTATTTTAGCCCAAGTAAATAAATTAAATAGAAAAATCCAATTTAACTATTAAATTATTTTATCGATAAATTCCAAATTAATCGTGTTCTCTCTTCTAGTCGAATTAATCCTAGATTAATTCTTACCGCAATTAATCACAGATTAATTCTTTCCGTAATTAATCCAAGATTAATTTCTACCATAATTAATCCCAGATTAATTCTACTCGATTCAAGTGTCATCGGTGAATCTTTGGGAAACGACCCAAGAGATCCCTGGATATGTTGGCAGTAAATACGGTCATCGGATTATCCAAATACGTGCGTACCCAGTACCACATTCTTACCAATTTACAAGACATGGTTTCTTTATAGCAAAGCACCGTGCCTACCCAATTCTCCAGAAATATTCAATAAAGAATGTATAATCTATATCAAGCGTAGTATACAATGTATTTCGTATACGGTCCAGTATCATATGTCACATGCTAGGCCTGGGGTTGGAATTGTGTCTCCCCGCACGAAACATATATCGGATCACTAGCAACTAGTCTCTTTAATCAGATAATCATGACCTAGTCACATTATTCCGATGACTGCAGTACTTTAGAGTACTAGTTCTGTATCCCTCCCTGCGTGATCATCATCTTCATATGACTGAAGTGACACTTCCATATTGACATCACATCCAATACACTACGACTCTCAGTATACCAAGAAGTGGCGTACACAGAACCTATTAAAGCCCTGGACGACCAAAACTAAATCATACTGATTGTCGCAAGTATTAGCGATGCAAGTCTCAAGTTAAGCCAAATACATCTACCCTGATGCGGATTCCCATAGACACATAGTCATACTACCAATGGGATTTCGAGGGTTCTATCCCGAGCAAAGTTGTTTCGGTACCATCGATAAACACAACCTCTATTACACTTGCATGAATATCCAATACCCAAATATATGAGAACTATATATCGTTATGCTTCCATAACACGCACAAGTGTAATACTAGTCTATTGCACATTATCAATGTCCAGTCTCGATAATACTACGACTAGGGATATTTAATGATTACCTTACGTGGATTAATACTGTCTCATATCTTATTAATCAGGTACTAAGCATATGGACTTTTATCATTTATATATTCAAATAATCTAATTATAAATGATAAAAGAGCAGTTTCATTTGTCATATAGTTAATTTGTACAACAAAACCATGTTCTGTACAAATAGTGATGTTATGGGTCATAATTTTCCAACACTTCCATCCCCAAAAAGAAATAAAATAATCATAGGCCACATCTCGAAGCTGAAAACTCACTAACTCTACTACTCAAGCTTGGTGAACATCCCAAAGTAGTGCATATACAATCTGACTCCTCAATAAATCCATAAGGATTAGGGGATGACTTAACTCCAATGAAGGTGGGTGGCTGCTGCTTCTTAAAATCACACAGAAAAACCAATAGATCTTGTCTTTGTACAACTGATATTGGTATAGAAAAAGGCTACTAGGATATGGCAGAAAGGCTTGCCTGCTAGGGAAGATGACTCATTCTAAATGGAAGGGGTACTACCTAGTGAGCATGGGAGGAATGATAGAAATAAGTTACAGGTACAGAAGATAGTGTAGCTTTTGATAGTATGTCCGAAGGCTGCCACTAACGTCTAAGCTTCTGTAATATTGTATTAATAGTGAACTAGAGCTGCTGCATGTCTGTAGCTACTACATCCCTAGTCTGAATAGTTGGTCTATCTTCAGTATTTCCAACAACTTTATCCTGGACACACTCAGCTTTAAGTCTCATTGTTGTTTTTGTAGAAGGTGCAACTAATAAGCACCATGTGGTGCATCATCACGTCTAGATCTATGTCGAGGTAGCTTGGTATCTATCAAATTTTGAATAGGATTAGATAAACTCATTGATATTTCTGTTTTATATGAATTGAGATTTAACTCATGGAATAAGAGTATCAAAAAGGTAGTCCATTGTATATAAATATTCCATGCATCACGAATACACAAGACACTAACACCCTTCCATTGCAGTCACAAACCTCTAAATCATGTTTTAATACCAACCGTGTAACATCTCAAGTCTACAGATGTTACCAGTAGGTGATAGATTACCCCATCACCACAGCCTTTCTCTGACTAAATATATATGTGCCGGTGTGTATATATATCTTATAGTCATATCACGACATCTAACACATGTATAGAAAAAATAAGGACGATGAGCCGAACATGAAATAAATATATAGTCATTATGTGGTGCGGATGCCCACATGAATTTTTCATGTAAATACATGATAAAGTAATAGTATTTTATCATGTAAAAAATTATAAAAATTGACACAAAAAAATACTGGTACTTTTCCTTATATCCGCACAAAACATTCATGCAAGCATCCATATTGTAGAAAGATTATATATATATTACGAAGATATAAAAAATATCGGTTATAAAATGAACTATACAGAATTTACAACCAAAGACTTAATACATTTCCAAAACATAATCCCATTCGTAACATATACTAAAACTCTGTACATTATGGACTCAAAATTCCCTAATGATTGAAGTGTGTATCATATCTTTCATTTATGTCACCAAGGGTATCTAAAAGGCTCACCATAAATAAAGTATGTAAAATTGAAGAGTGATAGGGTGAGTCTGGGAACACCAAGTGAGTGGATTTATAAAATAGTAAAATATAAGAATCAGATAAAAAAATCAAAATATATTGTAATCCAATCCAATTTCAAAATCCATTATATCTAAAATCTTTTACAACACTGAATCATCACAAAATATGTATCTCTGTGAATTTTTTGATATTTACAGGCATTACATATCGCCTACTCCTAGACACGTTTCTGTAAATATTTATATCTTGGGGCGTTACGTATCACTATCCTCCAAAAATACTAAGTCTGGGGGTCTTAACTTATTACATATCACCATCAGTCAGGGCTCGAATTTGTACCTAAACATGCGCAAGACAAACCTACAAATAAATATTTTTTGTTAAAGTTTATAATACCAAGAATTCAAAATATCTCATAAATAAATAAATATGTTATACATGAAAAATATATCCTAATAAGAAATTAAGAGGTTTTGAATTCCTACGGATTTAACAGAGTTAGAAATAGAGTTATGCAAGTTCTAGAATATAAAAAGAAAATTCAATTCTTTCTAATAAGTTTTCACTGCATATTGAAATTTTACCATAATTAATTGGTTTTAGATATTTAGCTAGAATTTTGATAGAATTATCACTTATATGTCTTGTTTCAGTGGTTTTTAAGGATCTTGATTTTAATTCCCAGAACTCAAGTTATAAGCAAATCTTTACACATTATATAGAGAAAAACATATTCAGGTCTCATAATAAGGCAGCCAACTAACGAAATTGCAGAGAATTAATCGTTATAAGAAAAAAAAATTACTATATTTTCCCTTATTCTACCGAGTTGTCATAAAATTTTACGATTCGCTAATCATGAGTCTTGAAAACTCATTTTATAAACAAAATACTAAACCCTAACCTGCGCAGAATGGTCCCCAATTAAGGTTGAGGGAAATATTTATTCTCTAAAGATTCCAAGGCCAAATTCAACACTCCTTAACCATTCACCATCAGCCATAAATCTAGTATATAAATACTCATGTGTTATATGTAAAATGTGTTGGACAATTATGACACATATCATCACTGTTTGTATAGAACATGATGTTGTTGTATAAATTAACTATGTGACAAAGGAAATTGATCTTTTATTATTTATAATTGGATTACCGGGATATATAAATGATAAAAGTCCATATGATTAGTTCTTAATTAATAAGATATGAGACAGTATTAATCCACTAAGGTTTAATCATTAAAATATACATAGTCATAGTATTATCGAGATTGGACATCGATAATGCGGAATAAACTAGTATTACACTTGTGCGTGTTATAGGAGCATAATGGCATAGTTCTTATATATTTGGATATTGGATACTCATACAAGTGTAATAAGAGGTTGTGTTTACCGATGGTATGGGAACAGCTTCGCTCTGGATAGACCCATCGGAATCCTATTGTAGTATGACTATGTGTCTATGGGAATTCGATTCAGGGTAGGTGTATTTGGTTTTTAACCTGAGACTTGCATCGCTAATACTTGCGACAATCAATATACTTTGATTTTGGTCGTCCAGGGCTTTAACAGGTTCTGTGTATGCCTCTTCTGGGTATATTGAGAATCGTAGTGTATTGGGTGTGATGTCAAGATGGAAGTATCACTTCAGTCATATGAAGATGATGATCACGTAGGATACGGAACTAGTACTCTTATGTACTACAGTCATCGGGATAATATGACTAGGTCATGTTTATCCGATTATAGAGACTAGTTACCAGAGATCCGATATATGCTTCGTACGGGGCAGACACAATTCCAGCCACAGGCCTAGCATGTGACATCCGATACTAGATCGTAATATGCAATACTATATATACTATGCCTGACAAAGATTACATATTCCTTTAAAGAATATTTCTGGAGAATTGGGTAGGCATGGTGTTTTGCTAGAAGCCAACCATGTCTTGTAAATCAGTAAAAATGTGGTACAGGGTACGCATGTATTCGGTAGTCCGATGACCGTATTTACTGCCAACATATCCGGGGATCTCTTGGGTCGCCTCCCAAATATTTACCGATGACGTTTGACTCAAATAGATAATTAATCTAGGAATTAATTATGAGAGAGAAAATTAATCTGGGATTAATTACGGAAAATAATTAATCTGGAAATTAATTATCAAAGAGAAAGAATTAATCTGGGATTAAATACGACGAGAATTTATGTAGGATTAAATTCTTCGAGAAGAAAGAGAACGATTAATTTGGAATTAATCGATAAAATAATATATTCGATATATTAAACGAAATTAGATTTCGATGCGGAATTAAAATTGGATTTTATTTGGGCAAACGAATTAATTTAGAATTAATTTGTGAGCGACGTGAATAGTAATTTTGCTAGGTGTAACGCACCTACACTCCAAGATTGTCCAAGGCCCATGTCTTGCCCATAGCCGCTTGCATGAGGTACTAGGGTGCACTTTTGTATTTTTCTTATTTTATTTTATTTTCTATTTTAGAGGGATGACAACTCAAACATCATGTGTGTTTCCTAGTGTCACTTGTGCAATGTCTTTAAAACCTCTTTAGGGGGTGACCCAGGCAGTTTAGAAGGGCCTTAGCCACCAACATACTAGGGGCTTAAGCTGTATACTCCATCGCCCTTAGTTGGCTTGCTTAATGAAACATGCTTCTTTTTTATTTCCAATTACTTTGTCCAAATGTGATGCTTGAATATGTATGCAACATACCTAATATATGCTCCATTGTCTTGTGCTCTGTGGATGTGTGCTAATCGATGTATGCTCTATTTTGTTGCCTAATAATGTTCACCTTATATAGATGGCTAACCATGGGTACGACCTTACAGGGTCAATTCTAGGCTAACTTGTTAGACGCACGTTA
This sequence comes from Zanthoxylum bungeanum, assembly GCA_019454045.1. NCBI lineage: Eukaryota > Viridiplantae > Streptophyta > Magnoliopsida > Sapindales > Rutaceae > Zanthoxylum > Zanthoxylum bungeanum. The sequence goes on from SKCR01031859.1 coordinate 110,850, forward strand.
ACAAGTGCCGCACGAACTCAACTTGGTGACACCAAAGTTCAGCCTGTGACAATTGGTATCAGAGCGTGGCTCAAAGTTCCATTATGAAATGGCTATGAAATCCTCCACCAAGACGCGCTTGGATGCTGTCGAGAAAAAACTAGTGGATATTGATGGTTTCATCAAAACACTCATGAACAAAACTTCAGATGTCGAAAACCTCAGACAAACAATCAAGGTACTTGAGGCGCTAACAACCAGGGTGAGTACCCTAGAGACTCAAGAAACGAGTGCTAGCACTAGTGCCCCACGAGAAGGAGGAGATGCCAATAATTGGCAAGATGTCGTGAGCTCCTTGAAAGAGAAGTTGGCCAAATTGAGCATAAGGGTGAACCTCACCGCCCTTGTTGTCTCAAACTTGCCCATGAATACCCAGAACATGGAGCAGAAGAGGTCCAAAACCCTAGAGCCTATAGTGTATGAAAGTGTTAGAGATGCACAAGCCCTCGAAAATTTCCTCTTTGATATGGAGTAGTACTTCACAGCATCACGAATAGAAGAGGAATGGGACAAGGTCTCAATAACCTTGATGTACCTGTCAGGAGATGCAAAGTCATGGTGGAGGGCAAAACATATAGAAATCCAAGAAGGTCGATGCCCCGTTAACAATTGGGAGGATTTAAAGCTTGAGCTAAAAACCCAATTCCTACCAGGAAATATGGCTTACATGGCTCGACGACAATTACGAGAACTAAAGCATACAGGTTCCATCCGGGAATATGTGAGGAAGTTCTCTAAACTGATGCTTGATATTCGAGACATGTCCGAGCAAGACAAACTCTTCTATTCATAGAGGGGTTGAAGCCTTGGGCCAGAACCGAGTTACAGAGGCAGCAGGTAAAGGACTTGCCTTCCGCACAAGCCGCTGCGGAGCAACTAATAGACTACTCCCTTGAGGGACTCCATCAAAAAGACCTATGCCGGCACCTACTAATAATAATGACAGTGGGAAGAAGAAGCCCAGGAATTGGAGCAATGACAGAAGTGGGGGAGCGGACAAGAGAGTGGAGTCAAGTTCCTCAAACTTTAAACGAAAGGCACCTCAGAATGGTCCTCCAAGTGGGAAAAAAACCCTTAAGTTGTTGGATTTATGATGGGCCACACCGAGCTATGGAGTGCCATAAGAAATCTAGAATGATTGCCCTCTTAGCACAAGAAGAAGAGAAAGAACGACGACGTACGACCGAGAAGAACCCAGAAAAAGAAGAATCTGGCCGAATGATGGCCTTGAGAATGCTCAACGCCCTAAACAAACAGCCGGAAACTCCGGGGGTCTCGAAAAAAGGCCTTATATTTGTTGATGCATTGATTAATGGGGCTGCAGCAAAAAGTGTTATGGTGGACACAGGGACCACCCATAACTTTATTTCTACCACTGAAGCAAAGCGTCTGGGGCTCAAATCAGAGCGAGACATGGGTCGTATGAAGGCGGTCAATTCGCAAACGCTACCCACAAGTGGGTTAGCGAAGCAAGTAAAAGTGAAGATTGGCATGTGGGAGGGTCAAACTGACCTCGTCGCGGTGCAAATGGATGACTTCGATATTGTTCTAGGAATGGAGTTCTTGCTCGATAAGGGGGTCATCCCCGTCCCAACTGCAGGAAGTTTGTTGATTATGGGAGAGAAACCCACAGTAGTGCCAGCAAATGTGAAACCACCCACATAGGGGAAGCTTTTATCCACAATTCAATTTAAGAAGGGGATCAAGAGGCGAGAACTAACATTCATTGCCATCCCTACGGTAATTGGAGAAGGGGGAGAGGAAACCCCTACACCTGAGATCAGCAAAGTGTTAGAAAAATTTTCAGAAGTTATGCCTGACCAGCTTCTCAGGGTCCTACCTCCGAGGAGTTCCATCGATCACCAAATCGAGTTAGTTCATTCAGTAAAACCCCCAGCAAGAGCACCTTACCGAATGGCCCCACCAGAATTAGCCGAACTTCGCAAGCAACTAGATGAACTGTTGGAGGCAGGCTTCATCAGACCTTTGAAGGCCCCATTTGGAGCCCCCGTGCTATTTCAGAAGAAACAAGATGGAAGTTTGAGGTTATGCATCGACTATAGAGCTCTGAACAAGTGATAGTATGGAACACCTACCTCATTCCACTTATAGAAGATTTGTTTGACCAGTTGAGTGGAGCGAGGTACTTTACGAAGCTGGACTTACAATTATCAAGTAAGAATTACCGAAGATGACGAATCGAAGACGAGCTCGATATGGAGCATTTGAGTTTTTGGTGATGTCGTTTGGGTTGACTAATACCCCTACAACATTCTGCACATTGATGAATGAAGTCTTCCATGAATACCCTGACAAGTTTGTGGTGGTTTACCTGGATGACATTGTAGTCTATAGCACCACCTTGGAGGAACACAAAAGACATCTTGCCCTGGTATTCCAGAAATTGAAGGATAATAGACTATTTGTGAAGCGGGGAAAATGCTCATTCGCCCAAGAACGCATCAGATTCCTCGGCCATATTATAGAGCAGGGTCATATCCGAATGGACATGAGAAAGAATTAGCAATTTATGAGTGGAGCACTCCAACCAAAGTCAGAGAACTGCGGTCCTTCCTTGGGCTTACCAACTACTATAAGAGATTCGTAAGGGGATATTCCAAGAAGGCAATACCTCTGACGAAACTATTGAAGAATGAGGTGACATGGGAATGGTCCAATGTGTACAGAGAAGCCTTTGAGAGCTTAAAATAAGCGATGGTAGAAGACCCAGTACTCATTCTCCCAGATATTGCCAAACCATTTGAAGTTCAGACTGATGCTTCCGACTTTACATTTGGAGGAGTGTTATTTCAATAAGGCCATCCTATTGCCTTTGAGAGTCGTAAGCTTTCCGAAGCAGAGTGACGGTATACAGCACAACAAAATGAGCTATTGGCAGTGATACATTGTCTGCGGGTGTGGAGACATTACCTCCTTGGGTCAAGATTTGTGGTGAAAACATATACCTCCACAGTCAGTTATTTACTCACTCAACCAAAGCTTACTTCGAAACAGGCTCGTTGGCAGGAGTTTTTAGCCGAATTCGACTTTCATTTTGAGCATAAAGCAGGATGCTTGAATCAGGTGGCAGACACTTTGAGTCGGAAGTCCGAACTTCTTCACTTAAAAATGTTGGCCAACTTGTCTTTCAGCACCATCTCTACACCTATCAGAGAACTCATCCGAAATGGCTTAGAAAATGACCATGTCTCTAAAGCACTTCTGAAGTTCATCAGTGAGGGCAAAGCTCGTCATTTCTGGGTCGAAGATGGACTTTTGTGGACAAAAAGAAATCACTTGTATGTTCCCTAGACAGAAAGCCTACGGAGGATTCTCATGAAAGAATGTCATGATACGTTATGGGCCGGCCACCCGGGTTGGCAGAGGACTTATGCATTATTAAAACAAGGATACTATTGGCCACAGATGTGGGATGACGTGAAGGAGTACACTAAGACTTGCCTCATTTGCCAGCAGGATAAAGTAGAGAAATTGAAGACTCCTATGTTATTGGAACCATTGAGTGTCCCCAACAGACCCTGGGAGAGTGTCTCTCTTGACTTCATAACCAACCTTCCAAAAATTGGTGAACTAACCAACATCTTGGCAATTATTGGCAGGTTCTCCAAATATGCAACATTCATACTAGCACCTAAGTACTGTAAGGTGGAAGAAACTATGAAATTATTCTTCAAACATGTGGTGAAGTATTGGGGCGTGCCTAGACAAATTATGAGTGATCGAGATCAGAGATTTGCAGGAACCTTCTGGTCGGAACTCTTCAAAATACTTGGTTCCCAGCTGAACATGTCAACAAGTTACCACCCTGAGACTGATGGGTAGACAGAAAGATTCAATGGGATGCTAGATGAGTACTTACGCCACTTTATTAGTGCCAACCAGAGAAATTGGGCACAACTCTTTGATGTTGCCCAATTTTGCTTCAACTCTCAGAAGAGCTCTGCCACCAACAAAACTCCTTTCGAGATTGTGATGGGTCAACAACCTATACTCCCACACAAGTGACAGAGTATACATGGAAGAGTCCACGAGCTTTCAACTTCATGAAGGAATGGAGAACCAATGCAGAAATTGCTCGAGCATACTTAGAGAAAGCCTCCCCGAGAATGAAGAAGCGGGCAGATCAGCATAGACGGCCCCTAGAATTCCAATCTGGAGATTTGGTGTTAATCAAGTTAAACCCAGAGCAAATACGGTTCAGAGGGAACAGAGACAAGAGATTGGTGAGGAAGTATGAAGGTCCAGTTGTTATTCTTAAGAAGGTGGGAAAGGCTTCATACAAAGTCGAGACTCCAGCGTGGATGAAGATGCACCTAGTTTTTCATGTCAGTAGGTTGAGACCTTTTCATGCAGATAGCGGTGATGTAACTCGTGACCAATCACAAATACCGGAGATTGAAGGACATACTAGGAGGAGAGCCATGACGGAAGTTGAGGAGATTTTGGCAGAAAGAGAAGTGATCGGGAACCAGACATGGAAAGGAGTTCCTAGTGAAGTGGAGAGACCTTGGAGACGAGGAGACTAGTTGGGAGAGAGCCGAAGACCTGCAGCAGTTCAAGCAGAAGATCAAAGACTTTACAACCCTTCAGCGTCAAGACAAGAGAGCCGAAGAAGTGCACCAACCGAAGCAGAAAAGTGAAGACTTTCAAGCCTGTCAGCACCGAGGTGAAGAGCAGAGAATGAGCAGTTCAGACGTGTCGACGAGGGCGTCGACAGATTAAGTAGGGGAGGATGTAACACACCTACACTGTTGGACAATTATGACCCATAGCATCACTATTTGTACAGAACATGGTGTTGTTGTACAAATTAACTATGTGACAAACGAAATTGCTCTTTTATCATTTGTGATTAGATCACCAAGATGTATAAATGATAGAAGGTCCTTATGATTAGTTCCGGATTGATATGATATGAGACAGTATCAATCCACGAAGGTTTAATCATTAAATATCCCTAGTCATAGTATTATCGAGATTGGACATCGATAATTCGGAATAGATTAGTATTACACTTGTGCGTGTTGTGGGAGCATAACGGCATAGTTCTCATATATTTGGGTATTAGATACTCATACAAATGTAATATGAGGTTGATTTTTACCAATGGTACGGAAAATAGCTTCACACTGGATAGACCCCTCGGAATTCCATTGGTAGTATAATTATGTGTCTATGGAAGTCTGAATCAGGGTAGGTGTATTTGGTCTTAACCTGAGACTTGCACTACTAATACTTGCGACAATCAATATACTTTGGTTTTGATCATCCAGGGCTTTAGCCGGATTTGTGTACACCTCTTCTGGGTATATTGAGAGAATCGTAGTGTATTGGGTGTGATGTCAAGATTGAAGTATCACTTCAGTTATAGTGGAGATGATGATCACGTGGGATACGGAACTAGTACTCTTATGTACTACAGTCATCGGGATAATATGACTAGGTCATAGTTATCCGATTATAGAGACTAGTTACCAGACATCCGATATATGCTTCGTACGGGGCAGACACAATTCCAACCTCAGGCCTTGCACGTGAACATCTTATACTGGATCGTAATACGCAATACTACGTATACTACGCCTGATATAGATTATAATATTCCTATAAGAATATTTCTGGAGAATTCAGTAGTCATGGCGCTTTGCTAGAAGCCAACCTTATCTTGTAAATCGGTAAAATGTAGTACTAGGTACGTACGTATTCGGATACTCCGATGATCGGATTTACTGCCAACTTATCCGGGGATCTCATGGGTCGCTTCCTGAAGATTCACTAATGACGTATGACTCACACTTTATTAATATGGGATTAATTAGATGAGAGAGAAAATTAATATGGGATTAATTACAGAGATATTTTATCTAAAATAAAATATTATTTAAAGAGAGAAAACGATTAATTTGGAATTAATCGATAAAAATAGTATATTCGATATATTGAACGAAATTAATGCGAAATTGAAATTAGATTTTAATTCGGGCGAACGAGTTAATTTAGAATTAATTAATTAGCGATGTGAATAGTGATTTTGCTAGGCATAATTATTTAATTACGTCACGACGGAAATTCTTTAATTCAGAATTATCGAATCCGAGCCCGGAAGTGTTTGCTGGCGCACTCGCATTTCGAATACAAGTGCGGCCCACAAGTCACATCTAGTGTCAATTCATTAGTCACTTTGATTGATATGATGTCTAGTCACTTTGAGTGATTGATAACATGTCATTTTTGATGTGAATAGTGATGGAAGTTGATGGATGAGTGTTTAACACTCAAGTGTCTTTTATGAAAGACATTTACCATTTATTAATTAATTGGTATTTGACTTTATTTTTGTGTTTTAGATATAAAAAAAATACAAAACACAATATTTTCCCCTCTCTCCCATTGTATTCGGCCAATGAGCCATTTATTCTCCTCTCTCCCTCTCACGGCCTAGGGCCAAATTTCTCACTAATTTCTTCTCTTGGCCGAGAGCCATAAGCAAGAAGGAGAAGATCTGTTGCAAATCTTCAATAGTGCTAGCACGTAAAGAGGCATACAAGGTGATAGGGAAACCATCTCATGAGCATGGAATGCATACATAAAGCTTGGAAATGACATTCCCATAAAACAATCGGTGAAAGCTTGGGTTTCATGAAAATTCTCCGTAGAATTCTTGTGAGAAACAACCTTTATTCTAGGAATAAGGATCTAGTGGGATAGATCTAAAAGTTCTTGGCACTATCTGAGAACTTATACATTGAAAAATATATGTGACCTGGTGTCTCATATGCTTTGAGCATATGGAGTCACAATCAGGCAAATCCAAGTGATAGTCACTGGATTGATATTAAGAACATCCTTCAGTATCTTAGATGAACTAAGGATGATGTCCTAAACTATGGAGAATGAGAACTTGAAGTAACTGGGATCACTGCTGCAAGTTTTTAAACCGAAAAAAACGACTATAAGTCGTAATAAAGGTACTATAAAGTTTGAATAACGGAACAGTGAGCTGGAAATCTTCCAAGCAAGATACTGTCACCGAATGAACAATGAAAGCGGAACTTTACTGCGACGGTCACAGTAATAGTAGCATCTTGGATCTAAATAAATCTAATTAGATTAGATATAATTCTGTTAGCAGTTGAGCTAAGCTTCAGCACAGGCTAAAGAATTAATATCTCATCAACGATCCGATATGTACGTTAAACTATTTTCATCTGATTTGTCGGATCATACATCATGGCGATGTGATGATCGAATAAATCACATCAGATGATAACTTTTAAATCCGTAGATGAAATTTATTTTCTCAGCAGAAATTTGAACGACCCGTACAAAGTTCAGGTGTAAGGCACCTGAGTGATTGGCTATAGGCCAAGTGGGAGATTGTTGGACAATTATGACCCATAGCATCACTATTTGTACAGAACATGGTGTTGTTGTACAAATTAACTATGTGACAAAGGAAATTTCTCTTTTATCATTTGTGATTAGACATCAAGATGTATAAATGATAGAAGGTTCTTATGATTAGTTCCGGATTGAGATGATATGAGACAGTATCAATCCATGAAGGTTTAATCATTAAATATCCCTAATCGTAGTATTATCGAGATTTGACATCGATAATGCGGAATAGACTAGTATTACACTTGTGCGCATTGTGGGAGCATAACGGCATAGTTCTCATATAATTGGATATTGGATACTCATGCAAATGAAATACGAGGTTGTGTTTTTCCGATGGTACGGAAAACAGCATCGCTCTAGATAGACCCCTCGGAATTCCATTGGTAGTATAACTATGTGTCTATGGAAGTCTGAATCAGGGTAGGTGTATTTGGTCTTAACTTGAGACTTGCACCGCTAATACTTGCGACAATCAATATACTTTGGTTTTGGTCGTCCAGGGCTTTAACTGGTTCTGTGTACGCCTCTTCTGGGTATATTGAGAATCGCAGTGTATTGGGTGTGATGTCAAGATGGAAGTATCACTTCAGTTATAGTGGAGATGATGATCACGTAGGATACAGAACTAGTACTCTTATGTACTGCAGTCATCGTGATAATATAATTAGGTCATAGTTATCCGATTATAGAGACTAGTTACCAGACATCCGATATGTGCTTCGTATGGGGCAGACATAATTCCAGCCCTAGGGCTTGCACGTGAACATCTGATACTGGATCGTAATACGTAATACTACGTATACTACGCCTGATATAGATTATAATATTCCTTTAAGAATATTTCTAGAGAATTCAATAGGCATGGCGCTTTGCTAGAAGCCAACCTTTTCTTGTAAATCGGTAAAACGTAGTACTAGGTACGTACGTATTCGGATAGTCTGACGATCGGATTTACTGCCAACATATCCGGGGATCTCATGGGTCACTTCCTAAAGATTCACCGATGACGTATAACTCACAATTTATTAATCTGGGATTTATTAGATGAGAGAGAAAATTAATCTGGGATTAATTTCGGAGATATTTTATCTATGATAAAATATTATTTAAAGAGAGAAAATGATTAATTTGGAAGTAATCGATAAAAATAATATATTCGATATATTGAATGAAATTAGATTTCGATGCGGAATTGAAATTAGATTTCGACGCGGAATTGAAATTAGATTTTAATTCGGGCGAACGAGTTAATTTAGAATTAATTCGTTAGTGATGTGAATAGTGATTTTACTATGCATAATTTTTTAATTACGTCGAGATGGAAATTCGTTAATTCGGAATTAGCGAATCCGAGCCCGAAAGTGTTTGCGGGCGCACTCGCATTTCGAATACAAGTGCGGCCCACAAGTCACATCTAACGTCAAATCATTAGTCACTTTGATTGATGTGATGTCTAGTCATTTTGAGTTATTGACAACATGTCGCTTTTGATGTGAATAGTGATGGAAGTTGATGGAGGAGTGTTTAACACTCATGTGTCTTTTATGAAAGATATTTACCATTTATTAATTAATTGGTATTTGACTTTATTTTTGTGTATTAGATATAAAAAAATTCAAAACACATTATTCTCCCCTCTCTCCCATTGTATTCGGCCAAGAAGCCATTTACTCTCCTCTCTCCCTCTCACGGCCTAGGGCCAAATTTCTCTCTAATTTCTTCTCTTGGCCGAGAGCCAAAAGCAAGAAGGAGAAGATCTGTTGCAAATCTTCAAGAGTGCTAGCACGCAAAGAGGCATACAAGGTGATAGGGAAACCATCTCATGAGCATGGAATGCACACATAAAGCTTGGAGCTTGGAGATGAAGATGGAATCCAAAATCACCCTTGGCCGAATGCTTTATCAACAAAGAAGAAAAGTTTTGTTCTTCGACGCATCCAATCCGATCAATGTAAGTATGATTCCGCCATATTTCATTGTTGTAATCACATGTGTTTCTTGCTTGATTGATCCTTGGGACCTTAGAGAAACCCAACAATGGTATTAGAGCCATTTTGAGCATGAAACTTGATTAGGGTTGAAATTCGATAAATTGAATTTCAGCATGTTTGAGGTAAATTAATTGTTTGAGCATTCTTGTAAATGAATGACTTGGAGTTATTTGTGATCAATTTTGTGAAAATTGGATTGGATCAAATTTTCCCCAATCACTTAGCTTGGCCGAAAGTTAGGCTTACTCTAAAGTCATGGTATTTTTTGATTTTGGTCATTGGATGAGTTGGAATCATTTGGGTAATATTGATTTAGGATTTAATTGGATTGAATTCGAATAGGACATTTAAAAACCCTAAATGTCGTGAGCTTAATGCATGGAAAATGATTGATTTTTTTATTCAAATGTGTTGGACATGTGTTGATGATACTAAGCATAATTAATTGAGTGAATTAGTATTTTGGAAATGTTAATTTAGTTAATTAATTATGGCAATACACTTTAGTTAATTGAATTATGAAATTTGGAATTTTGGTAATTTAATTATGTTGGGCCAAATTTGGAATTGGGCTTGTAAAGTTGTATTTGGGCTTAATGGGCCTGGTTGGGCCAAGTTTGGTTTAGGCTAATTGGTTGGATCCAATTGGGCCCAAAACCATATACATAAGTCCAAATATAACTATTGGGCCTTTAAAGTTTAATTGGGCCTAATGGGCCTAAATTGATTTCCTTGATTGGGCTTTGGTTTCCGAAGCCCACGCCTTAAGAAATTAATTGAAAGCCCATTGGACTTTGTTACATTGGATGTTTATCGGGTTTTGAGACCCGTAATGATTAGATTTGGAATCTAAGTCGTAAAGGCGCATTTAAAAGTGTAATTATTTAATTTGGAATTAAATAAATGAATTAGTATTAAATACATATTAAATTGGATTTAATGTTGTAGTTTAGTATAATTCAAGAATTCGTACTTTGAGTACTTATTCGCAAACCGAGTTGGACTCGTGCAAAATCAAATCATTATTTGAACATTGGATGATCATTAATATTTAGATTAATTAATTGGATTAGATTGATAGATAACATGCTTGTGTGAATACATGGTTGCGATGTATGAATAATGAATATCGGGTGGATATTAGATGGGTGAGGGCAATTTTGGAAATTGTTGTAATAATTTAGAATTTATTAATTGGACCTGCGTGTCCAGCCTATTACCTCTTGACTCTGTGTATTTCTCTTCTCACCTATTCCCCTCAATATAAATGAGGTTTCTTTAAAAGTGTTATGTAATTGGGTAGAAGTAATACTTGTGATAGCGGGAGAGAGGAAAGTGAGAGATTTGTTCTAAGAACAATGTGTTTAAGTATTCATCAGCATATCATTATTATATTTATTAACGCGCCTTATTATGTGTTTAGAATGCATGTTTAAGGGTGTATGATGATGAGACCTTAATAAAGATAATTAATTGGTTACCAATTTACGCGAAAAACCCTCACAACATATTAAGCATTTTTCCTTCTATTGAGTGATTCTTACTCAAGATCCAAGATTGGCACTGGTTTGTTGGCCAAAGTCAAGACCTTTGTCCGTCGCGGATGTGTTTGAATCATGAAGGCTTTGTTCCATATCGGTGTCTTGTCCAAGTTGTGATATGTTGGCCAAAGTCAAGATCACTTCTTATCCATCGACATTGATTACGAAGCTTTCCAAGGTCAGTGGGTTCCACTTAACTGGGATCATTAAGTTTGTTGTGCCAAAGCCAAGGCTTAGTTGATTCATAGGAAAAAGGTTAGGGAATATATTGGATATATTGACAAATAAAGATATATTTTTCGGACTTGCATGTCCACCTACTGGATCTGGGAATTGGATGAGATCCAATTGATCTTAGAGATCTACCTAGTTAAATATCATACAATTTGTTGGCCAAAGTCAAGATTGTGTGTTATTTAACGGGATCCTAGCCCACTAGGAAATTAGGTTTCCCGAGTACTCAACAGAGGGTTAGAGGCTCACCGAAAAATAGTGGGAGGCCAGTATTAAATTTGCAATTTCGTTTAGATACTTGCCATATGCGCATATTTCATTTTTCGTCAATTAATGTATTAGTTGGACTAATGTTTAATGTTATTTTAATTAAACAGTTGGACTGTATTCAAACTATTTCAATTTATAGTTGATTTTATAATTGGATTATAGTAATCAATATAATTGAATTTTACAAATTAAAAGTATAGTTGATTAATATAGTTGGACTATAGTAATCATTATATACAAAAGTACCTGAAATCGTTGATTAAATAGTTTGATTATTAGAATCAACATAAACTGAAAGATTAACGTTTAGAATATAATCCTGGGTGAAAATGTGTTTAAGCGGTTTTAATGTTCAGATTGGGAATAGAACCTTAGGATAGTCCTAAATACCGAGAAGTTATTTTATTTGATAAATGACATCTCAGGCCTAAAGCCGGAGTTAAGCAAATAGTAGAGCATAATCCTTTATGCTTGCCATAATGACTCCTTAATTTCGTCGTCATAACTAAGGATTAGATCTTTAAACCATGATGTTGAAATTGAAGGATCTTCATAAATCTATACTTAGATCTTAGAAGCATTAATTGCAATAATAAACTTTTGGAGAGTTAATGGCTATGCTCAAGGAGCCAAGCCAAAATTTGCAAAAGGGCAAAGAAGCGCAAGGCGCATCTTACTTCGATATTCTAGAAGGCCAAGGCTTGGCCGAAGGCTTCTGGGTGTGGAAAAGGGAACGGTAAAATCATCACAGTCTTCTAGGAAGACAAAAGTGTTGGGTTTCTCTAAGGTCCCAAGGATCAAATCAAGCAAGAAACACATATGTGAATACTTGTAAAAGTATGACGGAATCATACTTACAACGATCGGTTAAGGTGATGCGAGGAACAACAAAAAAACATTAAGCTTGGACTCCTAGAGGCACTCGGCTTTCTTCATTTTTGAGCTCAAAAACTTCGTCCATGGTGGTCCATAAAGCTCCAAGCTTTGTGTGGTGATTCCATGCCCACGAGTGGGTTTCCCTATCACCTACGCAAGACTCCGGATTTGTGTGCTAGCACTTGATAATTTTTTCCACAAAAATCACCTACTAGTTCTTGATCCATTAGGCCAAAATGATGAAGAAAATGGAGAGAAGCATTTTGGCCCTTGGCCTAATGCTATGGAAGATGGAGGGAGAGAAAATGTTGACTTAATTTTTGCATTTCAAAAATCCAAATTAGATATACCAAAACCAATATTTGGTATATGTCATAAATCTCACCAACCTTGAGTGTAAAACAAGCCAAAGTCATTTTCACCAAAACCCATCACTCAAAGTGACAAGTGATGTGACTTTTAATGTGACTTGTGGGCCCCACTTGATTCCAAATGCGAGTGGGCCCGCAAACACTCCCGGGCTAGAGTTCGTTAGTTCCGAATTAATGAATTTCCGTCGCGACGTAATTAATCAAATTTTAATTAAATAATTATGCCTAGCAAAATTACTATTCACATCGTTGATGAATTAATTCTAAATTAACTCGTTTGCCCAAATTAAAATCTAATTTCAATTCCGCGTCGAAATCCAATTTCGTATAATATATCGAATATATTATTTTATCGATTAATTCCAAATTAATCGTTTTTCTCTCTTTAAATGATATTTTATCCTAGATAAAATATCTCTGTAATTAATCATAGATTAATTTTCTCTTTCATCGAATTAATCCCAGATTAATAAAGTACGAGTCATACGTCATCGGTAAATCTTCGGGAAGTGACCCATGAGATCCCCGGATATGTTGGCAGTAAATCTGGTTATCGGACTATCTGAATACGTACGTACCTAGTACTACGTTTTTACCGATTTACAAGACAAGGTTGGCTTCTAGCAAAGCGCCATGCCTACCCAATTCTCCAGAAATATTCTTATAGGAATATATGATCTATATCAAGCGTAGTATACGTAGTATTATGTATTTTGATCCAGTATCGGATGTTCACGTGCAAGGCCTGGGGCTGGGATTGTGTCTGCCCCGTACGAAGCACATATCGGAAGTCTGGTAACTAGTCTCTACAATCGGATAACTATGACCTAGTCATATTATCCCGATGACTGTAGTATATAAGCGTACTAGTTTCGTATCCTACGTGATCATCATCTCCACTATAACTGAAGTGATACTTCCATCTCAACATCACAACCAATACACTACGATTCTTAATATACCCAGAAGAGGCGTACACAGAACCGATAAAAGCCCTGGACGACCAAAACTAAAGTATATTGATTGTCGTAAGTATTAGCGGTGTAAGTCTCAGGTTAAGACCAAATACACCTACCCTGGTTCGGTCTTCCATAGACACATAGTTATACTACAAATGGAATTCCGAATGGGTCTATCCAGAGCGAAGCTATTTTCCGTACCATCGATAAAACACAACCTCCTATTACACTTGCATAAGTATCCAATACCCAAATATATGAGAACTATGTCGTTATACTCCCACAACACGCACAAGTGTAATACTAGTTTATTCCGTATTATCGATGTCCAGTCTTGATAATACTATGACTATGGATATTTAATGATTAAACCTTCGTGGATTGATACTGTCTCATATCATCTCATTCCGGAACTAATCATAAGGACCTTATATCATTTATCATCTTGGTGATCTAATCACAAATGATAAAAGCAATTTCCTTTGTCACATAGTTAATTTGTACAACAACACCATGTTCTGTATAAATAGTGATGCTATATGTCATAATTGTCCAACAATCTCCCACATGGCCTATAGCCAATCACTCATGTGCCTTACACCTAACTATGTACGGGTCGCTCAAATTTCTGCTTAGAAACAGCTTTCGTCTGCGGATTTAAAGGTTATCATCTGATGCGATTTATTCGATCATCACATCACCATGATGTATGATCTGACGAATTAGATGAAAATAGTTTTAAGTACATATCAGATATTTGATGAGACCGTTAATTCTTTAGCCTGTGTTGTAGCCAGCTCAGCTACTAACAGAATTATTTCTAATCTAATTAGAATTATTAAGATCCAAAATGCTACTATTACTGCGACAGTACAGTAAAAGTTCCGCTTTTGGTGTTCATTCGGCGACAGAATCTTGCTTGGAAAATTTTCATCTCACTGTTCCGTTATTCAAAAACTTTATAGTACCTTTATTACGACTTATAGTCGTTTTTATTATCGGTTTGGAAACTTGCAGCAGTGACCCCAGTCACTTCAAAGTTCTCCTTCTCCATAGCATAAGACAGCATCCTTAGTTCATCTAAGATAATTTAGGATGTTCTTGACATCAATCCAATGACTATCACTTGGATTGGCCTGATTTTGACTCCTATGCTCAAAGCATGAGACACCAGGTCAAGTACATTTATTCAATGTATGAATACTCTCGGAGAGTGCCAGCAACCTTTAGATCTATCCCAGTAGATCTTTATTCCTAGAATAATGGTTGTTTCTTCTCCCATGAATCCTATGGAGAATTTTCATGAAAGTCAAGCTTTCACCGATTGTATTATGGGAATGTCATTTCCAAGAAATGATATATCATCTTATAGGACATTCATTGTTAGTGCGCTCCACTAACCTCCTTACATACACAAGAATCATTTTCATTTGAATAAAATCATATACCATTATGATTACATCAAAACGATTGTTCCAAGAACGCAATGCTTGTTTCAATCCATAAATGGATCAAATAACCTGCAAACCTTGTTTGCTAGTTTTGGTACGACAAAATCGTCAGGATGTTGTAAACATCCTCTAAAAGATTTCCTTTTAAGGAAAATGATTTTGACGTTCAGCTGCCATATTTCATAAATGAAACATGCAGCATCAGCAAGCATTATCCAAATGGATTCACCGTGACAACAGATAAAAGGTTTTGTCGTAATCGACACAATGTTGATAACGATACCTTTTCGCTACAAGCCTAGCTTAGTACGTTGGTATGTTGCCATCCATATATGTATTTCTTGAAGACTCACATAGTACCAATTTCGGTACAACAACTAGTGTCCAAACATAGTTGGTATACATGGAATCCATTTCGGACATCATGGCAATTTGCTATAATATGGAGTCAATACCTTGTATCACTTTCTCATAAGTAGTCGGTTTGTCTTCCTCAATTAGATTGACATCTTTATAAGGTGAGATCAGAAACCCATACCTCCCAGGTTGTTTTCTGACTCTCTCCGACTAACGCGGTTCTTGTGTATTCGAAGATTATTGGTACAGTTTCATCCTTGATGAACTGTTTGTGTTCCATTAATGAATCGATGCCTTGAACAGTATTACTCCGATTTTTATCGAGTTTTACTATCCTCCCACTTACCACTGCATATCGGTATTCCTCTTAGGAAAATCACATGGCGAGCAATAATTAAATTGTTCTCCTGTGAAATGTTTAAGTACTATACTTTGGTTACCCTTGGATAACCTACAATTAGAAACTTATCCAATCTGGGTTCTAGTTTGGTATCATCCAAACATATGCCTAGCAATCCCAATTCTTCAGGAATGAGAAAATTTTGTTTCTTTCCTATTCATATCTAATATGAAGTCTGTCTAACAGATTTTTATGGAACCTTATTCAAAATAAGTATTGCACTGTTTAATGCATATCCCTTGAAAGAAAATGGTAGCTCAGAGCGACTCATGATTAACCTTATCATGTCTAACAAAATTCGGTTTCTCCGTTCTGATACACCGTCAAACTGACGTGTTCCGGGAGGAGTCCTCATTGAAAGAATACTATACTTTTTCAAGTATTTGAGAAACTTATTGCTTAAGTATTTTCATCATGGTCTAACCGTGATGTTTTAATACTTTAGCCGATCTTTTTGTTTATTTCGTGTCGAAACTATAAAAGTTTTCGATTCGTGTTTCAAAAAAAACACATAACCATAACGCGATGCCACATCTGTAAAGGTCACGAAATATTCATATCCACCTCTAGCCTAGCTATATATGGGCCCACTTACGTCACTATGAACGAGGGCTAACAGATCGGTGGCACTTACACTTTTACCAAGTAAAAAGTGTTTTAGGTACTTTACCCAATAAACTATATTCGTATACATTATTTGAATATAATCAAATCCGTCCTAGTATCCACTCTTCAAAATTATGGATATACGAGTCTTGTTTAATGTGTCCCAGATAACACTGCCACAAATAAATCTCATCTGATCAAATCAGTTTGAGCTATTTGTTTGTCATGTCATACGTTTGAGATTTATTTATATTCAAAATATAAATACTGTTATTCACATCTAATGAGTTTATCTCAATATCATCTTTATAAAATAAAACACTTTAGTGTTTTAAAATATAAAGGTATTCTCGCAAAGAGTTATACTGGATATAGAGATAATGTTTCTAGTCCAACTAGTTACATTTTAACAGTTTCCTAATTTAAGTACACACCCGAAGAGTAGTTCCTAAACTTAGGTATCTACGATTAAAAAAGCGACTGTCGTCCCATTTTCTATTCGCAGATAAATCTCATCTGAAGGTAGTATCCTGCTAATAAGCAGATTCTGCCCATCAGTACATATTTATGTACCACTTTCAGTATCTAAAATCCAATTTTAATACTAGTAGTGAACATGTTTATGACAAACATATTTGAAGTCAGAGCCTTGCCCGTCTTCATTTCCTTCATGTCTGCCTTGTCCATACGGCACTCACACTTTAGTGACCTCGTTTGCCACAGTTTAGGCAAACATCTTGGGATATTTCCTTTGTCTTCCTAGAATACTGTGATGATTTTGCCTTTGCCCTTTTCTACACCTCAGAAGTCTTTGGCCAAGCCTTGGCCTTCTGGGATATCGAAGTAAGATGCGCCTTGCGCTTCTTGCCCTTTTGTAAACTTTGGCTTTGGCTCCTTAAGCATAGCCATTAACTCTCCAATAGTCTTCTATTGTAATTAATGCTTCTAAGATTTAAGTATAAATTTATGAAAATCCTTCAATTTCACTATCATGGTTTAAAGATCTAATCCTTAGTTATGACGACGAAATTAATGAGTCATTATGGCAAGCATAAAGGATTAAGCACTAAATTTATCATCACATGAATCTTCCAAAGATTATGTTCTACTATTTGTTTAACTGCGGGTTTAGGCTTGAGATGTCATTTTATCAAATAAAATAACTTCTCGGTACTTAGGACTATCCTAAGGTATATTCCCAATCTGAAAATTAAAGCCGCTTAAACACATTTTCACTCAGGATTATGTTCTAAATGTTAATCTTTTAGTTTATCTTGATTCTAATAGTCCAACTATTTAATCAATCAATTTCAGGTACATTTATATAATGATTACTATAGTCCAACTATATAATCAACCATACTTTTAATTGATTAAATTCAATTATATTGATTACTATAATCCAATTATAAAATCAACTATTAATTGAAATAGTTTGAATACAGTCCAACTATTTAATTAAAACAATATTAAAAATTAGTCAAACTAATATATTAATTTATTTGACGAAAAATGAAATGTGCTCGTATGAAAAATATCTACACTAAATTACAATCTAATACTTGCCTCCCACTATTTTTCGGCGAGCCTCTAACCCTCTGTTGAGTCCTCGGGAAACCTAGTTTCCTAGTGGGCTAGGATCCCGTTAAATAACAAGCAATCTTGACTTTGGCCAACAAATTGTATGATACTTAACTAGGTAGATCTCTAAGATCAATTGGATTTCATCAAATTCCTAGATCCATTAGGTGGACATTCAAGTCCGAAAAATATATCTTATATATGCCAATATAT
The DNA here is from genome assembly GCA_019454045.1 of Zanthoxylum bungeanum. Taxonomy (NCBI): domain Eukaryota; kingdom Viridiplantae; phylum Streptophyta; class Magnoliopsida; order Sapindales; family Rutaceae; genus Zanthoxylum; species Zanthoxylum bungeanum. The sequence continues at coordinate 129,161 of SKCR01031859.1, forward strand.
CCAATATATTCCCTAACCTTTTTCCTCTGAATCAACTAAGCCTTGGCTTTGGCACAACAAACTTAATGATCCCAGTTAAGCGGAACCCATTGACTCTGGAAAGCTTCGTAATCGATGTCGATGGACAAGAAGTGATCTTGACTTTGGCCAACAAATCACAACTTGGACAAGATACCAATATAAAACAAAGCCTTCATGATTCAAACACATCCGCAACGGATAAAGGTCTTGACTTTGGCCAACAAACCAGTGCCAGTCTTGGATCTTCAGTAAGAATCACTCAATAGAAGGAAAAATGCTTAATATGTTTTGAGGGTTTTTCACGTAAATTGGTAACCAATTTATTATCTTTTTAATGTCTTATCATCATGCACTCTTAAACATGCATTCTAAAAAAATAATAAGGCACGTATAAATAAACTAATAATGATATGCGGATGGATACTTAAACACATTGTTCCTAGAACAAATCTCTCCTTTTCCACTCTCCCGCTAGCACAAGTATTACTTCTACCCGATTACATAACACTTCTAAAGAAACCTCATATACATTGAGGAGAATAGGTGAGAAGAGAAATACAAAGAGTAAGGAGGTAATAGGCTGGACACTCAGGTCCAATTAATAAATTCTAAATTTATTACAACAATTTCCAAAATTGTCCCACCCATCTAATATCCATCTGATATACATTATTCATTCATCGCATTCATGTATTCACACAAGCATGTTATCAATCAATCTAATCCAATTAATTAATCTGAATATTAATGACCATCCAATGTTCAAACATTGATTTGATTTTGCGCGAGTCAAACTCGTTTTACGAATAAGTACTTAAAGTATGAATTCTTGAATTATACTAAACTACAACATTAAATCCAATTTAATTTGCATTTAATATTAATTCATTCATTTAATTTCAAATTAAATAACTACACTTTATAATGAGCCTTTGCGACTTAGATTCCAAATCTAATCTTAACGGGTCTCAAAGCCCGATTAACATCCAATGTCGTTTAATTAAAGTCTAATGGGCTTTCAATTAATTTCTTAAGGCATGGGCTTTGGCAACCAAAGCTCAATCAAGGAATAAACCCATAAGCCTATAAATCAATTTCGGCCCATTAGGCCCAATTAAACTTTAAAGGCTCAAACGTCCTATTTAGACTTTATGCTTATGATTTTGGGCCCAATTAGATTCAACCAATTTGCCTAAACCAAACTTGGCCCAACCAAGCCCATTAAGCCCAATTACAACTTTACAAGCCCATTCCAAATTTGGCCCAACATAATTAAATTACCAAAATTCCAAATTTCATAATTCAATTAACCAAAGTGTATTGCCATAATTAATTAACCAAATTAACATTTCCAAAATACTAATTCACTCAATTAATTATGCTCATTATCATCAATACATGTCCAACACATTTGAATCAAAATCAATCATTTCCCATGCTTATAGTCTCATGGAAATTTAGGGTTTTTATGTTCGATTCCGAATTCAATCCGATTAAATCCTAAATCAACATTACCCAAATGATTCCAACTCATCCAATGATCAAAATAAAAAAATATCATGACTTAGGGCAATACTACACATTCGGCCAAGCTAATATTTTTGGGGGAAAATGATCCAATCCAATTTTCATCAAATTGATCATGCATAACATCATGTTGTCATAATTTAAGCATACTCAAACAATCAATTTCACTCAAACATGCTCAAATCAATTTTGCCCAATTTTACCCTAAATTAAGTTTCATGCTCAAAATGGCTCTAATACCATTATTGGGTTTCTCTAAGGTCCCAAGGATCAAATCAAGCAAGAAACACATATGTAAATACTCGTAAAAGTATGGCGGAATCATACTTACAACGATCGGTTGAGACGATGTGAGGAACAACAAAAAACTTCAAACTTGGACTCCCAGAGGCTCTCGACTTTCTTCATTTTTGAGCTCCAAAAATTCGGCCATGGTGGTCCATAAAGCTCCAACATTTTGGACTCCCAGAGGCTCTCGGCTTTCCTACTAGGTCTTCATCCATTCGGCCAAGATGATGAAGAAAATGGAGAGAAACATTTTGGCCCTTGGCCTAATGCTATGGAAGATGGAGGAGGGAAAATGTTGACTTAATTTTTGCATTTCAAAAATCCAAATTAGATATACCAAAACCAAAATTTGGTATATGTCATAAATCTCACCAACCTTGAGTGTAAAACAAGCCAAAGTCACTTTCACCAAAACTCATCACTCAAAGTGACAAGTGATGTGACTTTTAATGTGACTTGTGGGCCCCACTTGATTCCAAATGCGAGTGGGCCCGCAAACACTCCGGGGCTCGGGTTCGTTAATTCCGAATTAACGAATTTCCGTCGCGACGTAATTAAATCAAATTTAATTAAATAATTATACCTAGCAAAATTACTATTCATGTCGCTAACGAATTAATTCTAAATTAACTTGTTTGCCCGAATTAAAATCTAATTTCAATTCCGCGTCAAAATCCAATTTCGTATAATATATCAAATATATTATTTTATCGATTAATTCCAATTAATCATTTTTCTCGCTTTAAATGATATTTTATCCTATATAAAATATCTCTGTAATTAATGCTAGATTAATTTTCTCTCTCATCAAATTAATCCCAGATTAATAAAGTGCGAGTCATACGTGATCGATGAATCTTCGGCAAGTGACCCATGAGATCCCCGGATATGTTGGCAGTAAATCCGGTTATCGAACTATCCGAATACGTACGTACCTAGTACTACATTTTTACTGATTTACAAGACAAGGTTGGCTTCTAGCAAAGCGCCATGCCTACCCCATTCTCCAGAAATATTCTTATAGGAATATATGATCTATATCAGGGGTATTTTACGTAGTATTTTGTATTTTGATACAGTATCGGATGTTCACGTGCAAGGCCTGAGGCTGGAATTGTGTCTGCCCCGTACGAAGCACATATCGGATGTATGGTAACTAGTCTCTATAATCGAATAAATATGACCTAGTCATATTATCTCGATGACTGCAGTACATAAGAGTACTAGTTCCGTATCCATCATGATCATCATCTCCACTATAACTGAAGTGATACTTCCATCTCGACATCACACCCAATACACTACAATTCTCAATATACCTAGAAGAGGCATGCACAGAACCGGTTAAAGCCCTGGATGATCAAAACCAAAGTATATTGATTGTCGCAAGTATTAGCGGTGCAAATCTCAAGTTAAGACCAAATACACCTACCCTGATTCGGACTTCCATAGACACATAGTTATACTACCAATGGAATTTCGAAGGAGTCTATCCAGAGCGAAGCTATTTTCTGTACCATCAGTAAAACACAACCTCCTATTACATTTGCATGAGTATCCAATACCCAAATATATGAGAACTATACCGTTATGCTCCCACAATATTCACAAGTGTAATACTAGTCTATTCTGTATTATCGATGTCCAGTCTCGATAATACTACGACTAGAGATATTTAATGATTAAACCTTCGTGGATTGATACTGTCTCATATCATCTCAATCCGAAACTAATCATAAGGACCTTCTATCATTTATACATCTTGGTGATCTAATCAAAAATCTTAAAAGAGCAATTTACTTTATCACATAGTTAATTTGTACAATAACACCATGTTCTGTACAAATAGTGATGTTATGGGTCATAATTGTCCAACAAAAAGGACATATCACAAGATGTCTGCTAAGAATGTGGCAAACGGGGCTACTCGAAGCGTAACTGTCGTATGGACAAGGCAGACGTGAAGGAATTGTAGACGGGCAAGGCTCTGGCTTCAAATATGTTTGTTATAAACATGTTCACTACTAGTATTAAAAATTGGATTTTAGATACTAGATGTGGTACATAAATATGTACTGATGGGTAGAATCTGCTTATTAGTAGGATACTGACTTCAGATGAGATTTATCTGCGAATCAGAAACGGGACGATAGTCGATGTTTTAACCGTAGAAACCTAAGTTTAGGAACTGCCATTCGGCTGTGTACTTAAATTAGGAAACTATTAAATGTAACTAGTTTGACTAGAAACATTATATATATATCGATTATAACTCGTTGCGAGTATACCTTTATATTCTACAACTAAAGTGTTTTATTTTATAAAGATGATATTGAGATAAACACATTAGATGTAAATAACAGTATTTATATTTTGAATATGAATAAATCTCAAACATATAACATGACAAACAAGTAGCTCATACTGATTTGATCAACTAAGACTTATTTATGGCAGTGTTGTCTGGGACACATTAAACAGGACTCGTATATCCCACTTTTGAAGAATGGATACTAGGACGAATTTGATCCAATTCAAATGATGTCTTCGAATCTAGTTTATTAGGCAAAGTGCCTAAAATACCTTTTACTTGGTAAAAGTGTAACTGCCACCGATCTGTTAGTCCTCGATCATAGTGACGTAAGTGGGCCTATATCTAGCTAGGCTAGAGGTGGATATGAATGTTTCGTGACCTTTACGGATGTGGCATCGCGTTATGGTTATGTGTTTCTTTTGAAACACAAATCCGAAACTTTTAGATAGTTTCGACACGAAATAAACAAACAGATCGGCTAAAGTGTTAAAACATCACGGTTAGACCATGATGAAATACTTAAGCAATAAGTTTCTCAAATACTTGAAAGATTATAGCATTATTTCAATGAGGACTCCTCCTGGAACACGTCAATTTGACGGTGTGTCCAAACGGATAAACTGAATTTTGTTGGTCATGATAAGGTTCATCATGAGTCGCTCTGAGCTACCATTTCCTTCAAAGGATAAGCATTAACAGTGTAATACTTATTTTGAATAAGGTTACATGAAAATCTGTTAGACAGACTTCATATTAGATATGAACAGGAAAGAAACATGGTTTTATCATTCCTGAAGATTTGGGAATTATAGGCATACGTTTGGATGATACCAAACTAGAACCCAAATCGGATAAGTGCCTAATTGTAGGTTATCCTAGGGAAACCAAAGTATAGTACTTATACAACTCACCAGAGAATAATGTAATATTGCTCACCATGTTGTTTTCCTAAGAGGAATACCGATATGCAGTGGTAAGTGGGAGGATAGTAAAACTCGATGAATACACAAGAACCGCGTAAGTCGAAGGGTCAAAAAACAACCGGGGAGGTATGGGTTTCTGATCTCAGCTCATTAAGATGTCAATCTTATTGAGGAAGACAAACAGACTACATTTGAGAAGTGATACAAGGTATCGACTCACTATTATGGCAAAGTGCCATGAAGTCCGAAATGGATTCCATGTATACCAACTATGTTTGGACACTAGTTTATGTAACGGAAGGCATTGTGCCTATTGGTACTGTATAAGTCTTCAAGGAAGAGATACATGAAAGGCAACATACAACGTACTAAGCTAGGCTTGTAGCGAAAAAGTTATCGTTATCAACATTATGTCGATTATGACGGAACCTTTTACCTGTTGCCACGGTAAATCCATTTGGATAATACTTGCTAATGCTGCATGTTTCATTTATGAAATGTGGCAGCTGAACGTCAAAATCGCTTTCCTTAAACGGAAACCTTTTGGAGGATGTTTACAACATCCTGACGATTTTGTCGTACCTAAACTAGCAAACAAGGTTTGCAGGTTACTCGATCCATTTATGGATTGTAGCAAGCATTACGTTCTTGGAACAATCATTTTGATGTAATCATAATGGTATATGATTTAATTCAAAGTGAATATAATTCTTGTGTATATTAGGAGGTTAGTGGGAGTGCATTGACAATGAATGTCCTATAAGATGATGGTACATAATTTCTTGGAAATGACATTCCCATAAAACAATCGGTGAAAGTTTGGCTTTCAGGAAAATTCTCCGTAGAATTCTTGGGAGAAACAACCTTTATTCTAGGAATAAGGATCTACTGGGATAGATCTAAAATTTCTTGGCACTCTCCGAGAACTCGTATATTGAAAAATATACGTGACCTGGTGTCTCATATGCTTTGAGCATATAGAGTCACAATCAGGCAAATCCAAGTGATGGTCACTGTATTGATATTAAGAACATCCTTTAGTATCTTAGATGAACTAAGGATGATGTCCTAAACTATGGAGAATGAGAACTTTAAATGACTGGGATCACTGCTGCAAGTTTCCAAACCGATAAAAATGACTATAAGTCGTAATAAAGGTACTATAAAGTTTGAATAACGGAACAGTGAGCTGGAAATCTTCCAAGCAAGATACTGTCACCGAATGAACAACGAAAGCGGAACTTTACTGTGACTGTAACAGCAATAGTAGCATCTTGGATCTAAATAAATCTAATTAGATTAGATATAATTCTGTTAGCAGCTTAGCTAAGCTTCAGCACAGGCTAAAGAATTAATGGTCTCATCAACGATCCGATATGTACGTTAAACTATTTTCATCTGATTTGTCGGATCATACATCATGGTGATGTGATGATCGAATAAATCGCATCAGATGATAACTTTTAAATCCGCAGACGAAATTTGTTTTCTCAGCAGAAATTTGAGCGACCCGTACATAGTTCAGATGTAAGGCACCTGAGTGATGGCTATAGGCCAAGTGGGAGATTGTTGGACAATTATGACCCATAGCATCACTATTTGTACAGAACATGGTGTTATTGTACAAATTAACTATGTGACAAAGGAAATTGCTCTTTTATCATTTGTGATTAGACACCAAGATGTATAAATGATAGAGGGTCCTTATGATTAGTTCCGGATTGAGATGATATGAAACAGTATCAATCCACGAAGGTTTAATCATTAAATATCCATAGTCGTAGTATTATCGAGATTGGACATCGATAATGTGGAATAGACTAGCATTACACTTGTGCGTGTTGTGGGAGCACAACGGCATAGTTCTCATATATTTGGGTATTGGATACTCATGCAAATGTAATTGGAGGTTGTGTTTTACCGATGGTATGGAAAACAGCTTTACTCTGGATAGACCCCTCGAAATTCCATTAGTAGTATAACTATGTGTCTATGGAAGTCCGAATCATGGTAGGTGTATTTGGTCTTAACTTGAGACTTGCACCACTAATACTTGCGACAATCAATATACTTTGGTTTTGGTCGTCCAGGGCTTTAACTGGTTCTGTGTACGCCTCTTCTGGGTATATTGAGATCGTAGTGTATTGGGTGTGATGTCAAGATGGAAGTATCACTTCAGTTATAGTGGAGATGATGATCACATAGGATACAGAACTAATACACTGATGTACTGCAGTCATCGGGATAATATGACTAGGTCATAGTTATCCGATTATAGAGACTAGTTACCAGACATCCGATATGTGCTTTGTATGAGGCAGACATAATTCCAGCCAAGGGCTTGCACGTGAAAATCTGATACTGGATCGTAATACGCAATACTACGTGTACTACGCCTGATATAGATTATAATATTAATTAAGATATTTCTGGAGAATTTAGTAGGCATGGCGCTTTGCTAGAAGCCACCTTTCTTGTAAATCGGTAAAACGTAGTACTAGGTACGTACGTATTCGGATATTCTGACGATCGGATTTACTGCCAACATATCTGGGGATCTCATGGGTCGCTTCCCGAAGATTCACCGATGACGTATGACTCGCACTTTATTAATCTGGATTAATTAGATGAGAGAGAAAATTAATTTGGGATTAATTACGGAGATATTTTATTTAGGATAAATATATTATTAAAGAGAAAAGATAAATTTAGAATTCATCGATAAAAATAATATATTCGATATATTGAACGAATTAGATTTCGACGCGGAATTGAAATTCGGGCGAACGAGTTAATTTAGAATTAATTCGTTAGAGATGTGAATAGTGATTTTGCTAGGAATAATTATTTAATTACGTCGCGATGGAAATTCGTTAATTCGAAATTAGCGAATCTGAGCCCGGAAGTGTTTGCGGGCGCACTCGCATTTCGAATACAAGTGCGGCCCATAAGTCACATTTAACGTCAAATCATTAGTCACTTTGATTGATGTGATGTCTAGTCACTTTGAGTGATTGACAACATGTCACTTTTGATGTGAATAGTGATGGAAGTTGATGGAGGAGTGTTTAACACTCAAGTGTCTTTTATGAAAGATATTTACCATTTATTAATTAATTGGTATTTGACTTTATTTTTGTGTATTAGATATAAAAAAATACAAAACACATTATTTTCCCCTCTCTCCCATTGTATTCGGACAATGAGCCATTTACTCTCCTCTCTCCCTCTCACGGCCTAGGGCCAAATTTCTCTCTAATTTCTTCTCTTGGCCGAGAGCCAAAAGCAAGAAGGAGAAGATCTGTTGCAAATCTTCAAGAGTGCTAGCACGCAAAGAGGCATACAATGTGATAGGGAAACCATCTCATGAGCATGGAATGCACACATAAAGCTTGGAGCTTGGAGATGAAGATGGAATCCAAAATCACCCATGGCTGAATGCTTCATCAACAAAGAAGAAAAGTTTTGTTCTTCGACGCATCCAATCCGATCAATGTAAGTATGATTCCGCCATATTTCATTGTTGTATTCACATGTGTTTCTTACTTGATTTGATCCTTGGGACCTTAGAGAAACCCAACATACACTCCAAGCTTGTCCAGGGCCCATGTCTTGCCCATGGCCGCTTGCATGAGGTGCTAGGGTGGACTTTTATATTTTTCTTATTTTATTTTATTTTCTATTTTAGTGGGGGTGACAATTCAAACATCTTGTGTGTTTTCTAGTGTCACTTGTGCAATGTCTTTAAAACCTCTTTAGGGGGTGACCCGGGCACCTTAGAATAGCCTTGGCCACCAGCATACTAGGGGCTTAAGCTGTGTACTCCCTCGCCCTTATTTGGCTTGCTTAATGAAACATACTTTCTTTTGATTTCCAATTACTTTGTCCAAATGTGATGCTTGAATGTGTATGCAACATACCTAATATGTGCTCCATTATCTTATGCTCTGTGGATGTGTGCTAATCGATGTATGCTCTACTTTATTGCCTAATAATGTTCACCTTATATAGATGGCTAACTATGGGTACGACCTTGCAGGGTCAATTCTAGGCTGACTTGTTAGACGTAATGTTAACAAGTGCCGCACGGACTCAACTTGGTGACACCAAAGTTCAGCCCGTGACACTAGGCATAATTATTTAATTAAATTTGATTTAATTACGTCACAACGGAAAATTCGTTAATTCGGAATTAACGAACCCGAGCCCGAAATGTGTTTGCGAGCCCACTCGGATTTTGAATTAAAGTGGGGCCCATAAGTCACATCGCAAGTCACTTTAGTGATGGAAGTCATGTCACCTTTTGTGATTGACATCCAGCCATTATTCATGATGGAAGTGGTTGAAAGCTTTTAATGAAAACTTCTCCAACACACTTAGTTTTTAATTTTGCTTTTGAAAAGCATATACACATTTGACAAGTCAAAAAGTGTATCACTTTTGTTTTAGAAATAAAAAAAAATAACAAAAACCCATCTCTCTCTCTTCTCTCCCTACTTGGCCGAAACTTAGAGCTTCTCTCCCATGGATTTTTGCTTCAAAAATCTACAAAGCTATCACTTCAAGGAGTCAAAGGAATATGATAGGGAGACTCACCGAGAGTTTGTAACTCATCTTCAAGCTCTGAAGCTTCCAACACATCCAATAAAGGTGGAAACTTTTGAAATCTCATCAACCAATCAATGTGAGTATTCTGCAACTCTCTTGTTAATTCTAACACAAATCACTCTAGTTGATCTTGGCATGTTCTAGGAACACTTATAAAATGGTTTTGAAAACCTTACCAAATTTCTCTCAATCTTGCTCCAAGGAATCTTCAAAGTTAGGATACCTTTATTGCTACTTGTTCTTTTTTATTCTCCATTCAAATTTGCTCTAAGAAAACTGAAATTTTTTCACCCCTTTTTCCCTATCTATTTTGGGCCTAGATATGGAAATGATGAGATTTTGGTGTTTTTTTCTTCTAAAAATTAGGAGATATTTCTAGAAAAGTTTTAGGTGGGTTGGCTTTACTAAGTAATCTTAAACGATTTGTTTAGTAATCATGCTAAGCCCAATTTCAAATTCTCAAGTGATTCAATATAGTGGATTTATTTTGCTAAGCATTTGTTAGATTTTAACTTGCAATAACTAAGATGTGAAATTCCTATTTTAGCCACGTAATTTTGTTATAGCTATTATGAAAATATAGGCCGTTACAAATAAAGATATTTCTTCTGCTAATTTATTTGAGTCTTCTAATCTATGGCATGCTAGATTAAGACATGCTTATTATAGTTCTCTATGTAAATTAATTAACATGAATCATATACCTACATTCCAAATTGATTATAAATATAAATATGAATCATGTGTTGAGACAAAACTAACTAAGTCGTCATTTCAGATAATTAATTAAAAAACTTAATCACTTGATCTAATCCATAGTAATATATGTGATGTTAATTCTATCCAATCAAGGGGTGGTAATAAATATTTTATTTTCTTTATTAATGATTGCACAAAATATTATTATGTGTATTTATTAAAAAGTAAGGACGAAGATATAGAGAAATTTGTTCTTTATAATAATGAATTTGAGAATCGACGAAATAAAAAAAAATAAAGAGTTGAGAACTAATAGAGATGGTGAGTATGTTTTTCCATTTAAGACATTATGTGAAAATAACGGAATCATACATCAAGTCACAACTTCATATTCATCTTAATCTAATTTGATTGCAGAATGTAAAAATATTACCTTAAAAGAAATAATGAACATAATTCTGAAAAGTTTTGAGTTACCTCAGAATATGTAGGGAAAGGAGTTTTGTAAGTAAATTAAATTTTAAATAAAGTACCCAAAAAAAAGCTCATAAAACCTCATATGAATTGTTGAAAGGTAGAGTACCTTCTTATAAATTCTTGTGCATGTAAGGGTGTCTTGCTAAGATGGTCATTCCTCCACCTAAGATGGTGAAATTAAGAACTATGAAAGTTGATTGTATTTTCATCAGTTATGTATGTTGGGATTTATGCCCTAAAGCTTCATGTGTTGTAAACGAAATTATTTATTAAAATAAAACATGTTGTATTCATTTATCGAAAGTTGTTTGATTTAAACATCATATTATAAATTTTTCTTGTTTTTCCTTGATTACTCATGTACCTTCAGACTTAGTGCATAAGTAGTATATACAAGAGCATTTAAGTCTGAAGTCAATAATCTAAAATAGTCCATAAAGAGCAAATGAAGAGTGAACTTTATTTGTGGTTTATCTATAGTTGTGGTCCATTTCAAATATTGATATGACGATCTTGATCCGGGATCTTTCATGTAGTGACATGGGAATAGAGGCACCCTGTATGATGTGATCATATAGGACATGACCCAGATAAATATGAGTATTTTTTTTAATATCCTTTAAACATAGAAATTCTTTTTATCTACTAGATGATCATATATCGATTGATCTTAATCCTGAGTATATTACGAACGCCTGCATGTCGAGTTATGTCCTTTTATTTACTGTAGTGAGGTCGGAAGAAGCATTCCTGGCCAATAACTACGTATTTTGGAGATATGTTTGGTATGTAACTTGGAACATTTTACATAGATATGAAATTCACTCATTCTTGTGAGAAGCAGATGAATATCTTACTTAAGAGTTGATTCAGTACTTGAACAAAGAGCGGTTATCTTTCTATTGAGAATAGAAAGAATTATATCCATAACAGTTATTAATAAATTATTTATTAGAGAATCATTGGTACTTAAGATTAAATAATTAGAGAAGTTTAACAGACTTATGACCCAGCTCTAATTATGAGATATTCATAAAAGGACAATCCAAATGTAATGACTCTATCGATAGACAACCAAATATGTTCTGCTTATTATTATTTCCATCAACGGCAACGAGAGTGCAACTTCTAATTTTTAGTACAATAACACGAAGTTAATAATTCGGAATATTTAGTTAATGAGATTAATTGATATTTTGAGATTATTGGAGCTCAAAACCGTAAGTCCATTTGATCCCCGTACTAGCTCGATTAACTGTAGCAAACCTAATATAATTGGGTTATCTAATTATATACTCACATAATATTTATTATTATTAATGAGATTAATAATATAATTTGCCACAAATGAAAACTATGTTAAATTAGTTTAACTTAATGTTTTCTAGAATTGTTTGATTATGAGATAATCAAATCATGATTATAAAATAATCAAGTTACTAGTAATTATTAGATCATTATTACATCATAAATGAAATCATTACATCATTATTATGGTAATGATAAATGAGTCATCATTGAGACAATAACACACGGCTTGCCATTCTCTCCAAGTGTTTGTGTCCAAGGTTAGGTATGACGTATTGCAATTGCTTTTCCATTTGCTATTGCTTCTTATGACTTTGTAAGACATCCACTTAAGTGTGTTTGCCATTACTAGAAAGACATTGGAAACTCAATGAAAGAAGAGAACAGTGCAGCAACTCCTCCGAATAAGCCACCCCTCATCCCGAAGACACCTTTGTCATACCGTCAGCGATTCCAAAAGAAGAAGTTGGATGATCAATTTGTGAAGTTTCTTTAAATATTTAAAAAATACATATCAAGATCCCATTCGCAGATGTATTAGAACAAATGCCTAACTATGTGAAGTTCATGAAGGAGATGATGTACAAAAATAGGAAGATGGCTGATTTTAAAATAGTAGCACTCACAGTAGAAGAAGCCTCTTTCAAATCTAAAGGATCCTAGCAGCTTTACCATACCATGCACTATTAAAAATTGATATTTTATTAATATGCTATACGATTTGGGTGCGAGTATCAATCCATGCCCTTATCCATCTATAAATAATTGGGCTTAGGTGACACGAATCCAACCAACATCAAATTGAAGCTACCAGATAGATCATTCACCTACTCGCATGGAATAGTAGAAGACGTGTTGATTAAGGTGGATAAGTTCTACTTTCCTGCCGACTTCCTTGTTCTTGATATGGAGGAGGATTATGACGTCTCAATCATCCTTGGGAGACATTTCTTGGCAACAACCAGAGCGATCATTGATGTGCAGAAAGGTGAATTAACGATGCGAGTGCAAAACGAAGAAGTCACCTTTAGTGTTTTCAGAGTTATGTGGAGTCCTTAAGGTGATGAAGAATGTCGCAGGATAGAAATTATAGAGAAGGGAGTTGCTAGGGACAATGACCATATATTAGGTGTGTCTCCATGTATTCAATCTAAAACGCAAGTTGAACCAGCAGTCAAGAGGCTAACGAGCATAGTGCAGCCATGTAAAAAAGATCATCTGCAGCCAAAACTGAAGCCATTCCCAAGGTGTCATAAAAAGAGGATTTCAAGAGTCAATGCTCGCCTGAAGATAATCCTTGGAAATCTAAAAAAAGGACGAGCCAATTTTAACGCATGTGTAGTCTAAAATTTCAACTGGCAAAAGATCTACAGATCATGACCTAAGGGTAGAGCCAATAGCTGAACCTTCAAAACACCCTAGGGAAATTTCCATAGTTACTCTGCCACAGCCAGCCAAGCATTATCTTTCATGTCATAATCACCGGTGGATAACAAAGAAGAAAAAACATGAGACTACCTGCTCCACTATATTAAAGCCACCATGATCATTTGGGTGTTTACGTCTGGCTAAAGACGTTAAACTTAGTACTAGCGGGGAGGCAACCCACACATTTAATTTTTTTTTTTTTTTTTTTTAACTATAATTTTATATTATTGTGTGCTATTTTCTTGTTTATTAGTTTGCATGTGTATTTATACAGGTAATAGCGTAACTCACACAGCCCGGGAAACCAAAGTCTGACCTGCAGGCGCCTGATCAACTACATGCATGGTAGTTTTTTTTTTTGGAAAAATGTTACAAGTATATTCCAAAAATATATTTTTTTTTGTACAATTTTACAAGGGACATTTCTAGGAAAGTGCTAAAAAACACAAACAAGGAACTAAAAGTTCAGATACGGCCAAATACACGGCCAAGACCCCATAACTACAAACAAGCGAAAAGCGTTAAAATTTCAATATCTGGCCCAACAAACAAATGAACATTGCCCACTTGCCACTACACTAGTTTAATAGCCCGCCCCAACCAGCCGTAGCAGGCTCAACACCAAGATAAACAAGACGCCAGCCCAATCCCAGCAGCTCAAGCCTCTCAATAGCTGGCCTAAAAGGAATGGAGAAGGCATCATATAGGCCTGGTCCAACTAATACAATTGTCCACAGACAAGCCCACCTTTGCAGATTCGGCAATAAAGGACAAAGCATGACAGCCCACACGCGAACTGTAGCCCACAAGCAAGCTGTAGCCCAGCCATGCGCATGTTTTGCGAATCCATACCACTGAGCATCCTAGGCCCATTATGACAGCCCATCAAAAAACAGACCCATTCAAGCAAACTGAAACAAAATCCAATCCACCACTCAAAGCCCACGCCAAAACTGCCCCGTCCACTGTGCAGCCCAGCACAAGCAAAAAGTCAACGAAGATTTTGGCCCGCCATCAAGGGAAAAGCCGAAACCATCCACCGTTGTTGAAAGCCCGACCCAATATCACACAAAACAACAGATAAGACCACTAGTCCTCAAAAACAAAACCTGCCGGGCCAAATCAGCATAATCAGCCCAAACTTCAAAAAATAAAACAAGAATTCAGCCCATGGGAGATAATCTAAATCAACAAAAGACCAACCCAAAGTCAGGAGCCCAAATTTTGGCTACAGCGATAGCCCACGAATACATATACAGCGACAATGAACACAGACACAAGGAATAATGGCTCCCACATCGCTCATTTTGCCAGAAAAGGAGTGACAAACAAAACAAAGTATCAAGATTTCCCACATCGTCCATTGTGGGAAAGGGCAATCAAGAGTAGAAAGACCTCTGCATCATATTGCAAAGCCCCCCTGCAGATAAATCCCCACACTGGGATATAGCTCGACAGGCCCATAAACAATCCCAATTTGCGCTTTTTCTTTTTTTACAATTGAATGTAACATTGAACATCTCTCTATGTAACTTGTGGTGTAAAAAAGAAGGAAGATGACTTTTTCGAATATGGTTTCCCTGGAAAGAGACAAATAATGCCTGCTACCTGTTTGATAAAATGCCACAAACAAAACACAGAAGCCTTTGCCAAGGCCTGCAAGTACACTACTCGGCCATTCCGAGTAACCCAAAATCAATCCATGGCTTCTTAATTCATGAAGAGCTTGCATCAAACAGCCCATGCGCCAATTCAATCGCACAAAAACCGCAAAAAGCAAAAACCAAAGCAATCGAACATCAATTGCACGACCTGATCAAACCCATGCTACAGGCAATTCAGACTCGTGATTCTGAGTCAGACCACAAGCACCCACGTTAGCCCATTTGCATTTTGCATAACCGAAACCCACGTGCCTGCCAGTCTTTTCCCAAAGCTCCATGCCACTTACACGAAGCAGCATACGCGGTGAAAAAACCACAAATGCCTTAAAACCCGGCTTCAGTCCTTCAATCCCGATCATAGGCCCAAAGCTACTTCCAGTAATCCCACATCGCCTGGTGTGAGAGAAGACACACAGAAGCTACAAACTTACAAATTGCCATAGAATTCCCACGGCTCAAGAGCCTTATGAACCCAAGAATTCCAAAACAGAGCATTTAGAAACAGCCCTATTGCCATTAACTATCTTGCCCACAGGCCGTAGGAATCCAAACAAGTATTTAGAAATCCCTGAAGCCAAATCATTGTATTAGACCTCATCACCATAGCAGAGCCGTAACCCTATACCCATGCCATCTCAAAAGACCTCAGCACGTTTCAACTCGTAAAAGAGAGTCTCTGAAGTATATGACGAGATTTTACCCCTACTAGACAACCTATGATATCTTCGTACTACCTGGCCCCCCAACCAGTACCATACGCTACTGTTGATAGTCTGCCGGTGTCGAGTGCTACATCGTCACCATACTAATGAGATGCCAGTGTCGAGTGCTACATCGTCACCATACTAATGAGAAGTTGACTCGAATTAAAAGGTAGCCAAGTTTGTAGATGGCCGTAGAGGCTATCCATGAAAGATACGTGATTTTACCCATCCTAATTTTGAGGCCCTAGGTTTCTTCACATGTTGAAGCCCTCCCCACACCCCCAATATGTGCTACTGTCCTTGGGCTCAATTAGAGACAGGCTGCAACGTTCTCACATGGTAGCCTACTACTTTGCTCATCACTTATAAGATAGCACCTAGTCATCAATCCCATCAACAAGTCAACTGAAACTGCCGACAGTGGAGTAGGTGTGAGGGAAAGTTATGGCCGAGAATCTGCCCAAATGATTCGACTCTAATTGTCCAAAAAAACATAGAAACCTTTTCAACAAACACTTGGTATGCAATGTGTGTTAGGGTTGGTGTTTAGAGTGGGAATTCGTATCGTATTTATGTGCGATTCATAAATACGGGCAATTATATTTTCCATAATATTACTAATTTAACGGTAGCACCCTTGTCTTTTATACGCTTATTCACTCTATTTGCGATTAGTAATCTGATTACGATTGGATCAAAACTTAATCCGGTCAGTGATACGTGTGTATTAGATAATGACCCTAGGATTTACAGTATAGTGCATAGTTACAACGTAATTTTTAATTGACATTGGGAAGCGCACTATTAGTTGTATATCCTTAAATAAAATTCCTGGTCAAGATTTGCTAACACGGGTCGGTTAGTAAAATCCGTTGAGACCAGTACATGTCGTATATCGTGACTTGGTTCGATGGTTTATCCCAGTGAATCATGAGTCTCGGAAGACTCGTATAGACATGTAGGTGTTTATTTGATAAGACGCTTAACGACTCACGGAAGGTTTCCTAATAGATGGTACACCAACGTCAATAGAAACATTCTCGATTTGAGCGAGCATAGTGATACTTTGACTTAAGATACCACAGTGGGATATATGAGTTATCCTCTACACTTTGATGGTAGTCACATCAACGATCTATCCATGATAAGACTTCCGACTGTTCGTTGGGTGTGGACTGATGCTCATGATATCCGATGCGTATCAAGATAGGATCCGTCAGCCCTGTGTATAGGGCATAGGCATCCTCACGTGTTTACGATCTAGTAAATCCATGGCCGTGGTATAATGTCGGAAACTAGTTCCGAGTGTTATTTCATGATCGTAAATTGAAAGTTGACTGTATTATATCGAACGGGTTTGACGTTCTCATCTATACCACATGTATAATACGGATAGCCTGTGACGGATGGATTATACGTATGCAGTGACCTCAGCTTGTATAGTTTGGCGAGATTGTCTGTGGTCGTCATAATCCATGAGTGGTGGATTATGGACACGAAATTGGATTTTGTGACGGATAAACCTAAACTTAGAGAGTCCCACAATATGAGGTGTACTCGTTGAGCACTTGGGCAACTCGATATGAATAATACGGATTATTCATAATACTTTACCGGATTAAATGAGTTAATTCGGATCATTTAACGGTTAAACGATAACACATGCAATTAGGAGATTTTATCCACTAATAATTATTGTGTACTTGTATTTGATACATAATACGATTAGATACACATTAATTATTTGTCAAATGAGATTTTGACACATGCCATAAATTTATGTATTTATTATTTAATGTAAATAAAAATACATATATATTTATTATTTAATTATCTAGTTATTTTAATGTTAAATAATTAAATTTTCAAACCTTATCCAATTTTCATTATGCATATGATACATGGTGATTTATGATTGGTAACATATGGCATGAAATTAAACAAACTTTATTTGTGTCAAATTTTGATTGGATGTTGTAAAGTAAATTGAATTTTATTTGATAAATTTCAAAAAAGGTAAAATTGCCCAATTTTCTTTATAAGTTTCGGTCAACACAACATAAAAAGGTTAGATGATTTGATTTTCTCTCTCTTGTTGCTCTCTCATGGCCGAAACCCATAAAGCAAAAACCCAAAATTTTTGGTTTGAAGAAACAAGAAGAAAATGGATAAAAATCAAGGAAAAAAGCTTTGAGGAAATATGGAATTAAGGTAATTCTACACCTATCTAAGCTTGAGAACTTGTCTCTTGTTTTTCTTGATGACTTAGTATGATTCTATGGTTTTCTTTTCTTTATGAAATTTGGGGTTTTTGTTTGTGGTTGTTGGAGAAGGAAGTTGATGCATGTGTGAAGTTGAAATTGGATGAAATTAGTGTAATCTTTATCCAATTTAATCAATTGTTGTTTGAAAAATTTGTTGCCATTCTAGAGTTATTGATCCACTCTTAGATAGCCTAAAATTGTTCTAGAGTTGTTCATATGTGGTGGGATTCATTTGGTGATGGATTAATTAGATTAATCTTGTGTAAAATTGAATTTAAGCATGAAAAGTGGAATGTTTTTGCTCAATGATCATACCTAGAATTTCTGGAAATTTGGTGATGAAAATGTCTTATGAATGTTTTGGATGTGTTTTGGGAGTTGGCATAATTTCCGGAAAGTGTTTCCGACTTGAAATAAGCGAAAACGGCCAAAAACGGAGTTATCGGGGTGGATTTTGAGCCAACCGAGTGACGGCTGTGAAAACAGTGATTTCGTCACTGTTTTGGCAGCCCATGAACTGTCCCGACAATATTGGATCTGACCTGGGCAGTTTCCATAAGTGTCGGGTAGTCGGTTCGGTCAAAAACGCGTTTTATGCAATTTTGCGGAAAAATGATTTTCGTAAAAGTTTTGCGAGTTTTCTCATTATTTATGTTAATATATGATATTGAATATATAGGTTAAGGTGAAATATGAATAAATTATTTGTATTGGATATTAAATAATTTATTCGGTATTTTAAAAAGTTTTAAAAATACGATTTCACCCGAACCCGCACTTCCGCTGCGCCCGACCCCAAAACCCCAACAAAAATGGTATCAGAGCAGGTCTGATGCTTCATCCATTACATTAATCATGCTTGATATTTGATATGTAATCCAATTTTAATGTTCACATATGCTTTGGAATCTAGATATGTTTCTTTACTTTTCGGTTCGACATTAATGAAAATGTAACGAAATTTAATGGTTAAATTGAGTTATATTGTCTATGGTTAAATTAAAATGTTTAGAAAATGATTTAGATTAAAATTCTGCATTGGATGTAGAGTTAAGCTTCCGTAGGAAAATCCCCGCTTTTAAATATGACTGTAAAGTAACGTGTATTGGATACATGTTTCTTGGTCCGCCTTGTCAGTACGGATGCAAGTGATTTCCTGATGCTATAGCTGTATCGTGCCAAAGCTGTGCAGTTATGGTTGATGGTAGTTCATTTGCGCCGGTAGAACTTATATGATAAGAGACAAATTCAAGTGAAAGTGGAAATCCTGAACGTGCCAAAGCTGTAAGGACTACACCGGTAGCTAACCGGTAGCTTGAGTTTGTCATTGACAATTGTAGCCTTGATACGCCTCCATGTGAACGTGCCAAAACTGTCACAGCGAGAAACAGTCAGGACCGAAATCAGGAGTCACTAGTGAGTGATTGACAAAGAGTTGTCTACCTAATGAATATACGTAGGCGAGAACGTGTCAAAGCTGTGAGTCGAAATATATTCATGAGATCCTTCTCTTGTAGGGGTTGGTGCTCACAGCGCCAATTCCCGGTTGTATTTCCTTGTAAATACTTCTGTAAAACAATATTATTATGAATAATATATGCAGTTTCTTTAATATAATGAATCTTATAATATGGTAAAGACGTAAAGACCCTAGAATGATTAGTCATGATACAGTTACAAAAGCGTCGCAACGGACATTGACAAGTATCATGACGTTGTCATTCTCAGACAGTTCCTGGTCAAGGTTTACACTGCTTGGTCAGTATAGTAAACTCGTTGAGACCGGTACAAGTCGTATACTGGAATATATGATTCCAATGGTTTCTCAATGAACCATAAGTCTTGGAGACTAGTATAAACCTGTAGGTGTTTATAGCGGATAAACACTGAACGACTCACCGAAGATTCTTAATGGATGGTACACCAACATCAATAAGAATCTTTTTTGGGTTGAGTAGCACTTGTGATTCTTAGACTTGAGATGCCATTGTGGGCACATGAGACATCTTCTACACTTAGATGGCAGTCACGTCACCGATCTATTTAGATCAGACCTCCGCCTGTTCGTTGGGTGTAGATAGATCCTCAGTGTGTCCTATGAGTGTCAAGATAGGATCCGTCAGTTCTGTGTAACAGAGCATAAGTAGTCCATACAATTAGCAAGCAGATAAAACCATGGGCCCATGGTAAAGTTTAGAAGCTAGTTCTAAACATTCTTGTGAGATTGCTAATAGAATAGTCGACTAGATAATCCCCATAGAGATTTGACGTTTATATCTATATCTCTGGGATAAATCCGGATACCTGTGACGGAGGAATTAAACATTTGCCATGACCTCGACCTGTATGATTCAGCCAGTTTATCCGTGATCGTCATAATTTATGGGTGGATAAATTATGGACACGAAATCTGATTTCGTGACGGATACGCCTGAATCTAGAGAGTCTCAATAATGAAATAAACTCGTAGAGCACTAGAGCAACATTAATAAACAATATTGATTGTTTATAAAGTCGTTTAAATGTTAAACGCAAAATACATGTGTAGGGACCCGATAGTCATTTACTAGATTATTGTGTATTTACATTTAATACTTGATTAATTTAAATACACATTAATTAATAGTCAAAATGAGTTATTTGACTTATTTCCTAAATGAATATATATTTTTAATATTTAATGTAAATATTATACATATATTTAATATATTTGTATTTGATTAATTAATTAATTATTTAATTATTAAATGATTAAATTAATTAAAAATATAAATATCTTACATTAGGATATTTAAAGTAATGATGATAGTTGCCTTTGTTGACTTAAATAAATATCTAATAAAGTTGTATTAAGATATTTATGCAAGTTGATAAAGTAATAAAGTGAAATGAAATTGAAATTTATATTTGTTGCATTTGGTATATGCAATTTCGGCCAAGGCATATTTTTTGCCTTAATATAAATTGTTTTCATTTTCATTTCATTTAGAAAAACCTAATACACTTTACTAAAGAGAAAAACTCCATTGAATAAGATAAAAGAAAGCTTGAGAAAGAAAGAAAATTCAAAGAAAGCTTGGAATTTTAGTAAGTTTTTTAAACTTGCTATTAGAGAGGAATTTGTTCCTTAGGTTCTAGGCTTTAACATGTGATGATCTTAGATTGTTTCTTTCTTTATTTCTTTGTGTTTTTGTTGATGGAATTTTGAATGAAAGTGTAGAGCATGCTTAATGAAGAAAGCTTGTGACTATTGTAGTTGTAAGTATTCTTTTTAGGTTTATGAAACCATGTTGCTAATCTAGAGTTGTTGATCCACTCTAAGATGACCTAGATTTGATCTTGAGTTGTTTCATTGTGTTGAGACTTGTATTGGATGTAAGATCGATGATTGAAACAATTGATTTAATGTAAATGGCCTAATTTACCCAATTTGTGGAAATTGAAAAATTAGGGTTCATAGCCTATTTCAAATTTAGGGCTTTTCATATATGTTGAGAATTTGGGTGTTTATATGATGCACACAAAGTTTCATGTTGATTGGATTTCATTTGGATGAGATTTGAAGCATGAAATGACCAAATGGTCAAATTGGGCACCAAATGGTGCTCACGGCTTTGAGAGAGAAATTAGGGATTTTGTGGCTTTTGGTGTTTTGATGTTTTGAACATGCTTAGTTCATCTTAGAAATGATTTAGAATCATTCAAAATTGATTGGATCAATTTCGGACTAAAATGGACAAAATACCAAATAAGGGTAATTTGGTAATTTCACTTGAATATGATTCATTTGAAATTTTATTTCATAATTTGATTATTGGAATATTAAATAAATATGTTTATTTAATTAATCTGAGAAAAAGTTTTGAAATCCGAAAATACGATTTTCGCCGCTTCCGCTGCGTTACCGGATTCACCCCGGCAATAAAACCCCTTCAAAATGGTATCAGAGCGAGTCTGATTCTAGGCCGTTTAAAATGATTGGCTTTATTTTAATAATCTTTTCTTGACTTTATGCATGCTTATTAGAAACTGAATCGGTTAGATTTAGGGTGTATGACACTTAGCGGAAAATCCCCAATAATAAGGTTTTAATGTAATTATGTATTTGATGCATGT
This sequence comes from Zanthoxylum bungeanum, assembly GCA_019454045.1. Taxonomy (NCBI): domain Eukaryota; kingdom Viridiplantae; phylum Streptophyta; class Magnoliopsida; order Sapindales; family Rutaceae; genus Zanthoxylum; species Zanthoxylum bungeanum. The sequence continues at coordinate 151,502 of SKCR01031859.1, forward strand.
TATATGGTCCGTCTCGTCAATACGGTTTATGAATATCTCTTTGTGACTACATCCGAGACTGTGCCTCTGCTGTGAGGATATAGCCGATAAAGATTTATTTATACCGAACGTATATCTGATACTAGGTAAATTCAAGTAAAAGCGGAATTCTGAACGTGCCCTAGCTGTCAGGATTACGTGAGTAACTTGAGTTTATCATTGACGAGTTTAACCTTGGTACGTCTCCTTGTGGGCCTGCCTCCGCAGCGACAACGAGAACGGCCAGGACCGGATGTTTAGGAGTCACTGTTGAGTGATTGACAAATGAGTTGTCTACCTGATGAATATACGTAGGCGAGACCGTGCCTCTGCTGTGAGCTGAAATATATTCACGGGGTCCACTTTTCACTATTTATATTTAATTTAATTATTGAATATTTGTATTCTGTGTTGGATTACAGTAATGCATGATTTAGTGGGAGGGGCATATTAGATTAAAAATCCATGATCTAGTTTATGCTTCTGATATTATATGAAACTGTTTTTATTCTGCTAACCGTTTTTCGTGATCTATATGATAGATTTGCGATGGCGGGTCAATCCACAAACCAGTTTGCGCGTATGCTTGATGCGAATAAACTGAAAGGCGCTGAGAACTTTACGGACTGGGAAATGGATTGAGGATTGTCCTCGATTCCGAGAAGTTGGGATATGTGCTTGAGGGCCCTTTGCCCCTTGCAGTGGGTGAGGAGGCTTCGGAAGAGGAACGTCGAGTTTTTAAAACTTGGAAGGATGATGACTTAAGGGTTAAATCATACATCCTTAGTTCGCTCTCTCCGAAACTCAAACAACAATACTATGGTATGATTGATTCCTACAGTATGATGACGCGATTAAGACAATCGTTCGAGAACCAAGAACAAGTGATTGTTCATAAAGTCGCCATGGAACTGTTCCATGCGCGTCTGGATGAGGGGCAAAGTGTTAGCCCACATGTTCTTCAAATGATCGATTTGATCGATCAATTGAGGCAACATAATCTCATCCTGAATGACATTCTCGGGAGGAGTGTCATTCTAGGTTCTCTACCAGCTTCATTCCGACAGTTTGTGATGTACTTCAATATGCACAGGACTATCGGCACCTACCATGAGCTGCATAGGATGTTGCTCACGGCAGAGGAAGACCTTAAGAAGGGATTACCGACACGCCCTCCAAGATCTACTTCTCTTTCAGCTTCTTCCCAAGGAATGTCCAAGGGAAAGAACAAGAAAGGGAAGAAGAAGAAGAAGGCAGTTGGTCCTCAACAGCAGCCAAAGATAGCCAAGCCCAAGAGGGCTTCTGAAGACAAATGCCACCACTGCGGCAAGGTCGGGCACTGGAAGAGGAACTGTCCAGATTATATTGCCCAGATCAGGAGGGAGAGAGCATCGACATCAGGTACTTTTATTTTTCCAGTTATTGATATATCTTTGACTTGTGAAGCCGTTACATCCAACTGGATTTTAGATTCTGCTTGTCCCATTCACATTTGCAATACGTTGCAGGTGCTGAAGGAAAGTAGGAGGCTGAAGCCTGGAGAGATGCAGTTGCGATTCGGGAGTGGAGACTCACTGGATGCAGTTGCAGTGGGAGTATGCGAGATCTCATTGCCGAATGGGACACTTTTGTTAAATGAATGCTATTTTGTGCCAGGATGTGTGGCTAATATTATATCCCTTTCTGTATTAGATACAGAAGGCTTTTGTATTAATATTAAGAATAGTTCTTTGTATTTATATGATAAAAATAATATTCAGATCCTTTGTTGTCCAAATATGCATGGTCATTATACACTGCAAACATCAAAAGATATATTAAGTTCTGGAATTAATAAAAGTACATTACCTGAAATTAATAATACTGAACTTTGGCATATGCGGCTGGGTCATATTGGGGCTAAACGCCTTAATCAAATAGTTAGGAATGGTTTGATACCAGATCTCACCATTGAATCATATCCAACCTGTGAATCCTGTATTCAGGGTAAAATGACCAAAGCCCCATTTTCTGGTGTTGGACACCGAAACACAAACTTACTGGAACTCGTACATTCTGATGTATGTGGTCCACTAAGTCAAACTGCTCACAGTGGTTATTCATACTTCGTTACCTTTACTGATGATTTTTCACGGTACGGTTATGTCTATTTGATGCGACATAAATCGGAAACTTTGAAATGTTCAAAGAATTCCGAAATGAAGTAGAAAAACAAACTGGGAAATATATTAAATGCCTTCGATCTGATCGAGGTGGCGAATATATGAGTGGTGAGTTCATTGATTATATGAAGGAGAACGGGATTCTCGCTCAATACACTCCTCCAGGTACCCCACAACACAATGGAGTATCTGAGAGGAGAAATCGGACTTTATTGGATATGGTCCGATCAATGTTGAGTTTCACAGATTTGCCCTATTATTTATGGGGCTACTCTCTCTTAACCGTCGCGCATCTTTTGAATAAGATTCCTTCAAAGGCTGTTCCTACGACACCGTATGAGATATGGTTCGTAGGAGACCAATCTTAATTATATTAAGGTTTGGGGTTGTCCTGCCTATGTCAGGGTGACTCAGCAAAGTAAGCTTTCGCCTCGAGGGCAAAAGTTTAGGTTTGTTGGATATCCTCCGAACACGAGGGGATATCTGTTCTATGATACCGAGCATCGAAATGTATTCGTAGCTCGCTTCGCAAAATTTCTAGAAGTAGAATTTTGGTCAGAAGGTGGTGATCATAGACAGGTTATGCTTGACGAAGTAAACCTGAGAACAACGAACCAGCGGAGGAACCTGAAGTTCAAGTAGATGAAGGACCTTCAACACATACACTCCGTAGGTCGCAAAAGGTATCTAGACCTCCTGAACGTTTGTATTTGATACAAGAAAAGAGTCTGGATGTTCTCTTAATAGAAGAGACAGATCCTTTCACCTAGAGAATCGATGTTGGACATCGACTCCGTGAAATGGCAAAGTGCCATGAAATCCGAGATAGACTCAATGCATGAGAATCAAGTTTGGGACTTGGTTCCGCTTCCAGATGGAATTGTTCCTATCGGTTGTAAATGGGTTTACAAGAGGAAGCGAGGGCCTGACGGTAAGGTTGAAACTTACAAGGCCCGACTGGTAGCAAAAGGTTATACGCAGCGACCTGGTGTCGACTACGATGAGACTTTTTCACCAGTTGCAATGCTTAAGTCTATTCGGATTTTGCTTTCTATAGCTGCGTATCATGACTACGAGATTTGGCAAATGGATGTCAAAACGGCTTTTCTAAATGGATTTCTTGATGAAGAAATCTATATGGAACAGCCGGAAGGTTTTGCATCCAGCGAAAACTCGGGCATGGTATGTAAGCTTAAGAAGTCCATTTATGGACTTAAACAAGCTTCACGAAGTTGGAATCTTCGATTCGACGAGATTATTAGATCGTCTGGTTTTCTCAAGAATTCAGAGGAATCCTGTGTGTATCAGAAGGCCAGTGGGAGCATGGTCGTATTTTTAGTCCTATATGTTGATGACATCCTAATCATTGGGAATGATTTAGGTATGTTACAATCGTTAAAGCGTACCTCTGTAAGAATTTCTCCATGAAGGACCCGGGAGAAGCTTCCTATGTTTTAGGGATAAAACTCTATAGAGATAGACAAAGAAGCTGATTGGGTTATCCCAATCAACGTACATAGATAAGATCTTAGAACGGTATAATTTTGGTAACTGTAAGACAGCAAACATACCGTTCAGACATGGGATTCATCTTTCAAAGAAGATGAGTCCGCAAACAGAAGATGAGAAGGTTAGAATGTCTAGCCAACCTTATGCTTCGTGTTTGGGCAGCATAATGTATGCTATGTTATGTACAAGGCCTGATATTAGTTTCGCTGTTAGCGTAACTAGCAGATATCAGTCCAACCCAGGTAATGACCATTGGATGGCCATTAAACATATCCTCAAGTATCTTAAAGGTACTAAGGATAAGTTAATAATTTATTGAGGAAACGAACTGCAAGTTAATGGTATACAGACTCCGATTTCCAATCGGATCCCGATGATAGAAAGTCTACATCTGGATTTGTCTTTACCCTTAACGGAGGTGCAGTTTGTTGGAAGGTTCCAAACAGGGATCTACAGCTGATTCCACCACTGAGGCGGAATATATTGCAGCTTCTGAAGCTGCAAAAGAGGCTGTGTGGATAAAGAAATTTGTCACAGAATTGGGAGTTGTCCCAAGTATCGAGAATGTGATTCCGTTATACTGTGATAATACTGGAGCCATTGCGCAAGAAAATGAACCAAGGGCGCATCAGAAGTCGAAGCGTGTGGAACGTAAGTACCACATCATTCGAGAGATTGTGTCACGAGGGGATATTATCGTGTGCAAGGTACCGAGTGAAGATAATGTAGCAGACCCGCCGACGAAGGCCATACCTCCGAAGTTGTTTGATAAACACGTGGAGTCGATGGGTATTAGATACAATCGTTATTGGCACTAGAGCAAGTGGGAGTTTTTATAGGGGTTGGTGCTCACAGCGCCAATTCCCGGTTGTATTTCCTTGTAAATACTTCTGTAAAACAATATTATTGTGAATAATATATGCAGTTTCTTTAATATAATGAATCTTATAATATGGTAAAGACGTAAAGACCCTAGAATGATTAGTCATGATACAGTTGCAAAAGCGTCGCAACGGACATTGACAGTATCATGACGTTGTCATTCTCAGACAGTTCCTGGTCAAGTTTTACACTGCTTGGTCAGTATAGTAAACCTGTTGAGACCGGTACAAGTCGTATACTGGAATATGATTCCAATGGTTTCTCAATGAACCATAAGTCTTGGAGACTGGTATAGACCTGTAGGTGTTTATAGCGGATAAACACTGAACGACTCACCGAAGATTCTTAATGGATGGTACACCAACGTCAATAAGAATCTTTTTGGGTTGAGTAGCACTTGTGATTCTTAGACTTGAGATGCCATTGTGGGCACATGAGACATCTTCTACACTTAGATGGCACTCACGTCACCGATCTATTTAGATCAGACCTCCGCCTGTTCATTGGGTGTAGATAGATCCTCAGTGTGTCCTATGAGTGTCAAGATAGGATCCGTCAGTTCTGTGTAACAGAACATAGGTAGTCCATACAATTAGCAATCAGATAAAACCATGGGCCCGTGGTAAAGTTTAGAAGCTAGTTCTAAACATTCTTGTGAGATTGCTAATAGAATAGTCGACTGGATAATCCCCATAGAGATTTGACGTTTATATCTATATCTCTGGGATAAATCCGGATACCTGTGACGGAGGAATTAACATTTGCCATGACCTCGACCTGTATGATTCAGCCAGTTTATCCATGATCGTCATAATTTATGGGTGGATAAATTATGGACACGAAATCTGATTTCGTGACGGATACGCCTGAATCTAGAGAGTCTCAATAATGAAATAAACTCGTAGAGCACTAGAGCAACATTAATAAACAATATTGATTGTTTATAAAGTCGTTTAAAGGTTAAACGCAAAATACATGTGTAGGGACCCGATAGTCATTTACTAGATTATTGTGTATTTACATTTAATACTTGATTAATTTAAATACACATTAATTAATAGTCAAAATGAGTTATTTGACTTATTTCCTAAATGAATATATATTTTTAATATTTAATGTAAATATTTTATATATTTTATATATTTGTATTTGATTAATTAATTAATTATTTAATTGTTAAATGATTAAATTAATTAAAAATATAAATATCTTACATTAGGATATTTAAAGTAATGATGATAGTTGCCTTTGTTGACTTAAATAAATATCTAATAAAGTTGTATTAAGATATTTATGCAAGTTGATAAAGTAATAAAGTGAAATGAAATTGAAATTTATATTTGTTGCATTTGGTATATGCAATTTCGGCCAAGGCATATTTTTTGCCTTAATATAAATTGTTTTCATTTTCATTTCATTTAGAAAAACCTAATACACTTTACTAAAGAGAAAAACTCCATTGAATAAGATAAAAGAAAGCTTGAGAAAGAAAGAAAATTCAAAGAGCTTGGAATTTTAGTAAGTTTTTTAAACTTGCTATTAGAGAGAATTTGTTCCTTAGGTTCTAGGCTTTAACATGTGATGATCTTAGATTGTTTCTTTCTTTATTTCTTTGTGTTTTTGTTGATGGAATTTTGAATGAAAGTGTAGAGCATGCTTAATGAAGAAAGCTTGTGACTATTGTAGTTGTAAGTATTCTTTTTAGGTTTATGAAACCATGTTGCTAATCTAGAGTTGTTGATCCACTCTAAGATGACCTAGATTTGATCTTGAGTTGTTTCATTGTGTTGAGACTTGTATTGGATGTAAGATCGATGATTGAAACAATTGATTTAATGTAAATGGCCTAATTTACCCAATTTGTGGAAATTGAAAAATTAGGGTTCATAGCCTATTTCAAATTTAGGGCTTTTCATATATGTTGAGCATTTGGGTGTTTATATGATGCACACAAAGTTTCATGTTGATTGGATTTCATTTGGATGAGATTTGAAGCATGAAATGACCAAATGGTCAAATTGGGCACCAAATGGTGCTCACGGCTTTGAGAGAGAAATTAGGGATTTTGTGTTTTGGTGTTTTGATGTTTTGAACATGCTTAGTTCATCTTAGAAATGATTTAGAATCATTCAAAATTGATTGGATCAATTTCGGACTAAAATGGACAAAATACCCAATAAGGTAATTTGGTAATTTCACTTGAATATGATTCATTTGAAATTTTATTTCATAATTTGATTATTGGAATATTAAATAAATATGTTTATTTAATTAATCTGAGAAAAAGTTTTGAAATCCGAAAATACGATTTTCGTCGCTTCCGCTGCGTTACCGATTCACCCCGGCAATAAACCCCTTCAAAATGGTATCAGAGCGAGTCTGATTCTAGGCCGTTTAAAATGATTGGCTATTTTAATAATCTTTTCTTGACTTTATGCATGCTTATTAGAAACTGAATCGGTTAGATTTAGGGTGTATGACACTTAGCGGAAAATCCCCAATAATAAGGTTTTAAGTAATTATGTATTTGATGCATGTTATATGGTCCGTCTCGTCAATACGGTTATGAATATCTCTTTGTGACTACATCCGATTTTAATGTTCACATATGCTTTGGAATCTAGATATGTTTCTTTACTTTTCGGTTCGACATTAATGAAAATGTAACGAAATTTAATGTTAAATTGAGTTATATTGTCTATGGTTAAATTAAAATGTTTAGAAAATGATTTAGATTAAAATTCTGCATTGGATGTAGAGTTAAGCTTCCGTAGGAAAATCCCCGCTTTTAATATGACTGTAAAGTAACGTGTATTGGATACATGTTTCTTGGTCCGCCTTGTCAGTACGGATGCAAGTGATTTCCTGATGCTATAGCTGTATCGTGCCAAAGCTGTGCAGTTATGGTTGATGGTAGTCATTTGCGCCGGTAGAACTTATATGATAAGAGACAAATTCAAGTGAAAGTGGAAATCCTGAACGTGCCAAAGCTGTAAGGACTACACCGGTAGCTAACCGGTAGCTTGAGTTGTCATTGACAATTGTAGCCTTGATACGCCTCCATGTGAACGTGCCAAAACTGTCACAGCGAGAAACAGTCGGACCGAAATCAGGAGTCACTAGTGAGTGATTGACAAAGAGTTGTCTACCTAATGAATATACGTAGGCGAGAACGTGTCAAAGCTGTGAGTCGAAATATATTCATGAGATCCTTCTCTTGTAGGGTTGGTGCTCACAGCGCCAATTCCCGGTTGTATTTCCTTGTAAATACTTCTGTAAAACAATATTATTATGAATAATATATGCAGTTTCTTTAATATAATGAATCTTATAATATGGTAAAGACGTAAAGACCCTAGAATGATTAGTCATGATACAGTTACAAAAGCGTCGCAACGGACATTGACAAGTATCATGACGTTGTCATTCTCAGACAGTTCCTGGTCAAGGTTTACACTGCTTGGTCAGTATAGTAAACTCGTTGAGACCGGTACAAGTCGTATACTGGAATATGATTCCAATGGTTTCTCAATGAACCATAAGTCTTGGAGACTAGTATAGACCTGTAGGTGTTTATAGCGGATAAACACTGAACGACTCACCGAAGATTCTTAATGGATGGTACACCAACATCAATAAGAATCTTTTTGGGTTGAGTAGCACTGTGATTCTTAGACTTGAGATGCCATTGTGGGCACATGAGACATCTTCTACACTTAGATGGCAGTCACGTCACCGATCTATTTAGATCAGACCTCCGCCTGTTCGTTGGGTGTAGATAGATCCTCAGTGTGTCCTATGAGTGTCAAGATAGGATCCGTCAGTTCTGTGTAACAGAGCATAAGTAGTCCATACAATTAGCAAGCAGATAAAACCATGGGCCCATGGTAAAGTTTAGAAGCTAGTTCTAAACATTCTTGTGAGATTGCTAATAGAATAGTCGACTAGATAATCCCCATAGAGATTTGACGTTTATATCTATATCTCTGGGATAAATCCGGATACCTGTGACGGAGGAATTAAACATTTGCCATGACCTCGACCTGTATGATTCAGCCAGTTTATCCGTGATCGTCATAATTTATGGGTGGATAAATTATGGACACGAAATCTGATTTCGTGACGGATACGCCTGAATCTAGAGAGTCTCAATAATGAAATAAACTCGTAGAGCACTAGAGCAACATTAATAAACAATATTGATTGTTTATAAAGTCGTTTAAATGTTAAACGCAAAATACATGTGTAGGGACCCGATAGTCATTTACTAGATTATTGTGTATTTACATTTAATACTTGATTAATTTAAATACACATTAATTAATAGTCAAAATGAGTATTTGACTTATGTCCTAAATGAATATATATTTTTAATATTTAATGTAAATATTATACATATATTTAATATATTTGTATTTGATTAATTAATTAATTATTTAATTATTAAATGATTAAATTAATTAAAAATAAAAATCTTACATTAGGATATTTAAAGTAATGATGATAGTTGCCTTTGTTGACTTAAATAAATATCTAATAAAGTTGTATTAAGATATTTATGCAAGTTGATAAAGTAATAAAGTGAAATGAAATGAAATTTATATTTGTTGCATTTGGTATATGCAATTTCCGGCCAAGGCATATGTTTTGCCTTAATATAAATTGTTTTCATTTTCATTTCATTTAGAAAAACCTAATACACTTTACTAAAGAGAAAAACTCCATTGAATAAGATAAAAGAAAGCTTGAGAAAGAAAGAAAATTCAAAGAAAGCTTGGAATTTTAGTAAGTTTTTTAAACTTGCTATTAGAGAGGAATTTGTTCCTTAGGTTCTAGGCTTTAACATGTGATGATCTTAGATTGTTTCTTTCTTTATTTCTTTGTGTTTTTGTTGATGGAATTTTGAATGAAAGTGTAGAGCATGCTTAATGAAGAAAGCTTGTGACTATTGTAGTTGTAAGTATTCTTTTTAGGTTTATGAAACCATGTTGCTAATCTAGAGTTGTTGATCCACTCTAAGATGACCTAGATTTGATCTTGAGTTGTTTCATTGTGTTGAGACTTGTATTGGATGTAAGATCGATGATTGAAACAATTGATTTAATGTAAATGGCCTAATTTACCCAATTTGTGGAATTGAAAAAATAGGGTTCATAGCCTATTTCAAATTTAGGGCTTTTCATATATGTTGAGCATTTGGGTGTTTATATGATGCACACAAAGTTTCATCTTGATTGGATTTCATTTGGATGAGATTTGAAGCATGAAATGACCAAATGGTCAAATTGGGCACCAAATGGTGCTCACGGCTTTGAGAGAGAAATTAGGGATTTTGTGGCTTTTGGTGTTTTGATGTTTTGAACATGCTTAGTTCATCTTAGAAATGATTTAGAATCATTCAAAATTGATTGGATCAATTTCGGACTAAAATGGACAAAATACCAAATAAGGGTAATTTGGTAATTTCACTTGAATATGATTCATTTGAAATTTTATTTCATAATTTGATTATTGGAATATTAAATAAATATGTTTATTTAATTAATCCGAGAAAAAGTTTTGAAATCCGAAAATACGATTTTCGCCGCTTCCGCTGCGTTACCGGATTCACCCCGGCAATAAAACCCCTTCATCTCTCACTATGGAATTCGATTTAATTATTGAATTCCCGTTATCCGTTGGGGATTACGGTATTATGTAAAGTAGTGGGAGACACTGCTGAGTTTAAAATCCACAACTGAGGCAGTGTGTAATTTTATGGAATTTTCTGCTTCGTTTTCTTTATATTCTATATTGCTTATACAATTTTTCTTCTAATCCACTGCATGCTTATTACTTGAATAACTTTTCTGACTTTGATTATGATTGCGTAGTTCTAGAATAGGTTCTAGAAAGACCATAGACTTAGATATTGTTAGATTAGTTGAAACCATCGGGAACAGTTGTTCCATTTTTCTTGAAAATCAAGATGGTTTGTGACTTAGTTACTAAGTCACGATTAGGTAATATAAATAGATATCTGGTTTATGATATTATTTGTGAAAGAACTGTTTCTTATGCAGTAAGAATTGACACGAATTAGTTCATGTCTCGAGATTCTTGATTGTCATTAAGAGAACCCATTTAGTATTGTTTATTTTATAATGACTTTTCTTGGCTTTAGCGACTTTTAGAATTCGTGTGTTTGACACGGTTTGCTAATCAATTATTTACAATCGTTGTGAATAATTGAACGTAAATTATAAAGCTAAAGAAATGAGAAACGTATAGTTGTGTATAGAGAATGTCGATTCTCAAAATACGACAACTGTAGGTATTAGTTACCGAATCTCCCGTCTAGTTATTTAAAATGATGTTTAATAATTGTTTTGACATTTGATATCAGAAATTGTGACTATTGTATAATTACTTGTTCTGTATAAACAGTTGTTACATATTTTAATACAATTAGTAGTGTCATTAATTAAATATAAACATTAAGAAAAATATTCGGTAAAGTAAATAACTTAAAACTGTGCTTTATGAGATTTTATCATAAAAACATTGGATGCTTGTTCCGTATGGTAAAAGATGGTTTGATATGAGTTCACACCACATATCCTTAACCATTTAATGAATATTGTATTCAGGTTGTGATTAAATCTCATTTAACCGATGATTGTCATTGGACCACTGATTTATTAGACTAATACATTGGATGTATGTAGTTTAATTAATTAAAAATTATCTTATAGAGTTTTCTTTGCTTCTTAACTCAGTTGATGAATTGTCATAATTTAGTTACGTGTTTCTAGTAGAGAACATATTGAATGTCTTGAATTTTTCAAAGACTTTCATTATGTCTCTGATGAAACGTAAATGGAATATTTTGAATGGATCAAAGATATTCTATTTGAAGTGTTGAAAACTATAAAATTCATCGTGAGGTTTTGAATTGTTCAAAAATATTTGATATGTTCAAATACGTGAATTTAAGGCAATTTAGTTCTAAAGTTATTTAATGAATAAGATTCTTACTCAATATAAACTTCTGCGATTCCATTTTGATGGAATTGGTCAGTGGGAGTTATCGAATCTTATATGATTTGATTCCTTGATATTGAGTGATACCGAATTGGTTTTCAATTCTCTTGGGTTATTCTCCTGTAACTCTAATTCATCTATTTAATTATTGTTCCATTAGTTTATAATATATATATATGATATGTATAGTAGGAAAATCTGAATCTTGAAAGTTTGGGATTCAAGACTTTCTTTTGTATAATTGTTATATAATTGAAAGTACTTGTGCCTCGGAGGTACGAGTGAAAGGTTTATCGTTTATTCTATTTAATGGAATATTGTATTCTATTTGATAGAATATCTTTTCTACGATCCCAAGTAATAAAATTGTTTTGTTACTTAGTGGTTGACATTGGATGTTGACGATTGTAGAAAGTACTTGACTTAGTGAAGTCAATTGTGTGAGTGATAAATTGTGATGGAACTACATAGTTAATAAGATGAAAATACCCTTGGATAACTTCCGTATAAGTACAATAGGATGTCAGATCATTTACAAAGTATCTGATACTTAATGGTTCTGATGTTTTCTTATCGAATAAAATTATCCTATAACTTATAATGTGAGCGATATTTGATATCGACTTCGGAATTTGTCATTGAACCATGGATCTAACTTGTTCACGGCTTACTACGATCAAGTTTTGAACTTGATTAAGCTTTCGTTATGAATAGTTCATAAAGTGTGCAAATTATTTGTGCAGCAAAAGCATAGTGAGCTTGATAAAGGTTTGACCTTTATAGTATGACAGTGAATAGGTTATACTCAGTAGTCTATTGTAGATTCTGAGGAAGTTTGTCTCTTGTCGCACTAATTGGACAGTTAAGGATCCGTTCGTTAATATTGATATTAGACTGTATTTTGGCTAAAGAATGCAAAATGGCGTTCTTGAGTGATTTCTTTGAATGAGAGATCCGTCGTGATTTCTTTATTTGAAGAGTTCATTCTAGAATGGCTCTGTAGTTTGTATTCTGCTAATATCACAGTTTGATATACTAGCTTGTAGAGCCTATTGTAGACTTAGATAAGCTTTCCAGAAATCTGTGTTCTCTGATTTTGATATCAGTCAGATTGTCTGGTTTTATCGAAATATATAGAATACATATTTGTCAGTAGGGTCAGTGGGAGCATACAAATTTCTATCTAATATTACATATCCTAAGTCTTACTTTCTCCGTGGAGCGGTGGGAGTTATCTGTGATATATTTGATATAAAAGTTTTGTATATGATATAAAATTGTGAGAGTTGTGAATTACTTTCATTAATCGCATATTTGATACGACATAATAACTGACACATCAAGACTATCTGTATGACAGTTAGTATAACTGTTTGACAGTTAACGTGTCTTTTATAAATATATAGTATTCAACTTTCGTAAATGATGATTTCTTTGTTGAAACTGAAATTGATTAGAATGTCTAGTCAATCTTATGCATTATATGATGGTGGCGTAATGAATACTGTATTATGTGCGATTAAAGATATCAATTTAATCATAATTGTTACGAGTTATTTTGATATGCTACAAAACATACAATGGTTCTAGAAACATGTTCTTTGTGATCTTTGAGATATTAAGAACGAGTTTCTTATACATGGAGAATTTGGTCAACAACCATAAGGTCAGATTAGTTTTGATTCTAATTATGACATTAGATGGTCTATGTCATATAAAATCAGAAAAGATGCAGTGAGAGTGTCACTGTTGATTCTACTATATTAGTGGAATCAGTTGCAACTTATGAAGTGTTGACTTATGAAGTTTGCAAAATGACCTCAATGATTAGAAGTGTTGATATTATTTTTGTGCATGCGGTTGTCTTAAAGTATTTTGGATTTGATCCATATATACTTAGACAACTTAGCAACTATACCACAATACTAATATCGCATCTGAGTCATGTTGATGTGGAATTTGATTCTACAAAATATTAAAGATGCTGGCTTAGGAAAACGGATGGGTTTGTTTGACAGACTCGATTTGTTAAAGCAGACTTACTTGTTGTTGCCTACCTCTTGAGTGCTGGTGAGCTCTTGAGGGCCATGAGTATGTGATACATATTGAGATGTGTTAGGATACCATGGATTGGCACTAGAGCAAGTGGGAGAAATTGTAAGGTTGGTGCTCAGAGTGCCAATCCGGATCGTATTTATGTCCGATTCATAAATACGAGTAATTTTATTTTCCATAATATTACTAATTTAACGGTAGCACCCTTGTCTTTTATACGATTATTCGCTCTATTTACGATTAGTAATCTGATTACAATTGGATCGAAACTGAATCCGATCAGTGATACATGTATATTAGATAAAGACTTTAGGATTTACAGTATAGTGCATAGTTACAACGTAGTTTGTAATTGACATTGGGAAGCGCACTATTAGTTGAATATCCTTAAATAAAGTTCCTGGTCAAGATTTGCTAACACGGGTCGGTTAGTAAAATCCGTTGAGAACAGTACATGTCGTATATTGTGACTTGGTTCGATGGTTTATCCCAGTGAACCATGAGTCTCAGGAGACTCGTATAGACATGTAGGTGTTTATTTGATAAGACACTGAACGACTCACGGAAGGTTTCCTAATAGATGGTACATCAACGTCAATATGAACCTTCTCGAGTTAAGCGAGCATAGTGATCCTTTGACTTGAGATACCACAGTGGGATATATGAGTTATCCTCCACACTTTGATGGCAGTCACGTCAATGATCTATTCATGATCAGACCTCCACCTGTTCGTTGGGTGTGGACTGATGCTCATGATATCCAATGCGTATCAAGATAGGATCCGTCAGTCCTATGTACAGGGCATAGGCATCCTCACGTGTTTACGATCTAGTAAATCCATGGCCGTGGTATAATATCGGAAACTAGTTCCGAGTGTTATTTCATGATCGTAAATTAAAAGTCGACTGGATTATATCGAACGGGTTTGACATTCTCATCTATGCCAAAGGTATAATATGGATAGCTTGTGACGGATGGATTATACGTATGCAGTGACCTCAGCTTGTATAGTTTGGCGAGATTGTCTGTGGTCGTCATAATCCATGAGTGGTGGATTATGGACACGAAATTGGATTTTGTGACGGATAAACCTAAACTTAGAGAGTCCCACAATATGAAGTGTACTCGTTGAGCACTTGGGCAACTCGATATAAATAATACGGATTATTCATAATACTTCACCGGATTAAATGAGTTAATTCGGATCATTTAACGGTTAAACGATAACACATGCAATTAGGAGATTTTATCCACTAATAATTATTGTGTATTTAAATTTGATACGTAATACGATTCGATACACATTAATTATTTATCAAATGAGATTTTGACACATGTCATAAATTTATGTATTTATTATTTAATGTAAATAAAAATACATATATATTTATTATTTAATTATCTAGTTATTTTAATGTTAAATAATTAAATAATTAAATTTTCAAACCTTATCCAATTTTCATTATGCATATGATACATGGTGATTTATGATTGGTAACATATGGCATGAAATTAAACAAACTTTATTTGTGTCAAATTTTGATTGGATGTTGTAAAGTAAATTGAATTTTATTTAATAAATTTCAAAAAAGGTAAAATTGCCCGATTTTCTTTATAAGTTTCGGTCAACACAACACAAAAAGGTGAGATGATTTAATTTTCTCTCTTTTGTTGCTCTCTCATGGCCGAAACCCATAAAGCAAAAACCCAAAATTTTTGGTTTGAAGAAACAAGAAGAAAATGGATAAAAATCAAGGAAAAAAGCTTTGAGGAAATATGGAATTAAGGTAATTCTACACCTATCTAAGCTTGAGAACTTGTCTCTTGTTTTTCTTGATGACTTAGTATGATTCTAGGGTTTTCTTTTCTTTATGAAATTTGGGGTTTTGTTTGTGGTTGTTGGAGAAGGAAGTTGATGCATGTATGAAGTTGAAATTGGATGAAATTAGTGTAATCTTTATCCAATTTAATCAACTGTTGTTTGAAAAATTTGTTGCCATTCTAGAGTTATTGATCCACTCTTAGATAGCCTAGAATTGTTCTAGAGTTGTTCATATGTGGTGGGATTCATTTGGTGATGGATTAATTAGATTAATCTTGTGTAAAATTGGATTTAAGCATGAAAAGTGGACTGTTTTTGCTCAATGATCAGACCTGGAATATCTGGAAATTTGGTGATGAAAAATTTCTTGTGAATGTTTTGGATGTGTTTTGGGAGTTGGCATAATTGCCGGAAAGTGTTTCCGACTTGAAATAAGCGAAAATGGCCAAAACGGCGTTACCGGGTGGATTTTGAGCCAACCGGGTGACGGCTGTGAAAACAGTGATTCCGTCACTGTTTTGGCAGCCCATGAACTGTCCCGACACTATTGGATCTGACCTGGGCAGTTTCCATTAGTGTCGGGTAGTCGGTTCGGTCAAAAACGCGTTTTAGGTAATTTTACGGAAAAATGGTTTTCTTAAAAATTTCGCGAGTTTTCTCATTATTTATGTTAATATATGATATTGAATATATAGGTTAAGATTAAATATGAATAAATTATTTGTATTGGATATTGAATAATTTATTCGGTATTTTAAAAAGTTTTAAAAATATGATTTCGCCCGAACCCGCACTTCCGCTGCGTCTGACCCAACAATGTGTTCGTCGAACCTTTCACACGCAATCCTCAATTTTAAATGAGTTGCTACCATTTTGTTTCCATGGAGTTGTGAAGAAAACCAGAAGTCACAGTAGTTTACGAGATCCGCCAGATGACAAAAAAAGACACAGATGCCTAGATTAACATCCATCCCATATGAAACTTGCTAAACAAAAATCCCAAGAGCGCCAATAGGCCCATGCTAAGTCGAAATCTTCAGCCAAGCACACAAGGCAGAAAGCCCAGATCAATTCCAGCCCATTAAGCAGGCCCATCACACGAATTGCATGCACACCATTGTCCACATGAACCAAAGTAAAGCCATACTCTCACCCAAGCTCTCATTTTGAGAGACCATTCTCATGATGCGGTAAATGGAAAACACTAAATCCCACATCGCCTAACAAATAGCAAAACAATGAGGGGCTTCCCACACGAAGCCATGCAAGGGTAATCCAGGTAGACCCGGCCACGGTTTCGGTTTGGAATCAGAACCGAATCGGTTCCGGTTCTGAAATCAGAACTGTGATTGACCAGTTCGATTGGGGTTCCACCCCAACGTGAACCGGTCGTAACCGTTGGAACCGAACGATTCTAGTAGTTCCAACAAAAACCCTCCCAACGGCTACTAGCCGTTGAGGTGTCCACAATGGCTAATAGCTAATGGTCGTTGGTCATTTAAAAAAAATTATAATATTATATAATTCATATTATACTCCTAATAACGGTAATAAAACGATTATATATAGGGGCATTTTTGATATCAAAAAAGATTTTTAAAATCTATAAATATGGGTCATTTTTCATTATTTCAACACACTAATTTCTCAACTCTCTCAATTCTTACAATTCTATTAGTCTCAATTCTCTCATTTATAATAACAAATTAATTATTATTATTCTCAATTTTCTTATTCTTATTACTTATTTCTTTAAAAAAAAATGACAAGCTAATCTAAGAACATAATGTCAAATATACCAATCCAAGAGAGCGGCCCTAGTGTCGGTTCATAATCATGGAGAAGATAAGTTAAGTCTCGTTCCTCGGATGTTTTCAAAATTCATTTTCATTTAGACCCCTAAGACGATGAAAGTTCAAGAGCAGTTTGCAACCATTGTGGGGTTTTCTACAAATTTTCTAGTGGATACGGCAATATGATCAAGCCCCTGGCGGTTGAACTTGGAATTGATATGATGAAAACTCAAATGGCCAGGTACGCATCATCTAGTAGAGGTACGAGTGCTGTAGATTAATTTAAATATTCGGATGCAAAAAATATAGAATAATTTTCGAAATTAACTTGTATGGCATATATTTTTTTAAGCTTTGGTGAAAAACTTCATTTTACTAATTACATGCATAATGTTTTAAATCCTGCTGCATGTAGAATGACTCGAAACACAACAAAACGTCATATTTTTAAATTATACAAAGATTGAAAATTATTTTAAATGAAATATTTAAAGGGATTAAAGGTCGTATTTCTATATGTTGTGATATTTGGAGTGACCATTAGCAAACACACTCATACATGGGTGTGACTTGTCATTGGATTAATGCATCATTTACCATGCCAAAACGACTTATCTCATTTAGAGTTTTTGATGACTAACATACTGCACAAAATATTTATAGAATGATGAAGGTAATTTTTGATGAATATGATTTAGTAGATAAAATTTTAACAATTGGATTTGATAATGCATCTGCAAATACTGCATCCATTAATGATTTAAAAGAAAAATATTAACCAAATTTAGGGGGTCGGTTTTTTCATATTTGTTGCACATGTCATGTCCTTAACTTATGTGTTTAAGATGGTCTGAAATTATTATCACCTTTCATTAATCCTATTAAGACATCACTTAATTGTATTTGGTCATATTCTCAAGTTAGAAGAGAACGGGCCAAGTTTTGTAAAATAAATGGTATTAAATCGATTAAATTTTCAATAGATGTTCCAACACGTTGGAATTCAACTTATTTTCTTTTATTTCAAGCACTACAATACAAAGATGCATTATGTATTTTTTTCGTCAACATGTTCAAAGGAACACAATTTTTCCTAGTTAATGTGATATTTGTGAAAAAATTTAGAAATTTTAAAAGTTTTTAATAATGCTATTTTAATTTTTAGTGAAGTTTATTATCCCACAGCATATTTATTTCTTCTTGAAAGTTTGAATATTGTTGATACTCTCGATGAACATGTTGAAAGTAGCGATCCTAATGATATTGTTTTATTTGAAGCCATTACTGCTATGAAGTTAAAATGGTTGAATTATTTTAGAGAAATTCTTTTACTTTATCTTATTGCTATTGTATTTTATTCTCGATTTAAATTAGAAGATTTGAATAGTGATTTACAAGCTTACTATGGTTATTTAGGAATATTAAATGAATTGACATTACAAGAATAATAATGAGATTAAGAAATGATTTAATTGAGTTATTTAATGATTATATTGTAAGATATAACTTAGGAACATTAAGTGAATCTAGTAGTAGCGAACCGTTAATTCAAACAAGACTTAACGCGGGGGATCGTTGGTTACTGCAAATAAATAAAAAAAGGTAGGGATACGACAACTAATAACCCCGAATTAGATAATTATTTATCTATAAATTTCGAGTTTTCTACTGAAAGTTTAGTTAGTAAAAATTTTAAAATACTTGAATGGTAGAACCAACATCAAAATATATATCATGTTTTATCAATTATTGCTAAAGAGATATTGGCAGCACTTATTTCCACCGTTGCAGTTGAGCAAGCCTTCAGCTTGGGAGGAAATATATTGGAAGTTAGACGATCTTCATTACATCCAAGCACTCTAGAAGCAACAGCTTGTGTGGATGATTGGACTCGAGCTGATCTGAGACAACAAGAAGATGCCACGATGATTTTGAAGACTTGTTCGATAATGCATCTGCAACAACAAGTGTAAGTAGAACCGGAGCTGAAGGATCAATTGATAATTATGATTGATAATTACAAAATTATAAATTTCAAAATGGGAAATATCTTAAAATTATAATGGAACTACGTGAGTTTTGATTCCTCTCACCCTTGGAGGATACGTAGGCAACTTAAATTTTGTAAAATTTTAGTTCAAGCTCTTCAATTTAATAATTTTATTTATTTATTAAATTAATCTAATTTAATTTAATATATTGTTGATTTTTTTTATATAATTAAAAAAAATGATTCGAGCGGAACCGGAACAGGAACAGGAACCTGAACTGACCGGTTCGATTCTGATTCAGTTTACGGTTCTGGTTTCACTTAAGTGTGGAACCGGAACCGACTGATTCGGTTCGGAACCGAACCGTCGGTTAGTTCTAAATCCAGGGTCCATTCGAATCCCCTATATTAGTTCATGTTAGTTTTTTTAAAAAAATATAAAATAATTTATTTTTTGTCCTAGGTAGTAAAACATATGTCCAAATGACGTGTTTTGTTTGCTTTAGAATATAATCCTACAAATGATAAGTGTCCAATTGATTTTTATCTGATGCCTTAAGTAGATGATTTAGGTTAGACTAATAAGCACCTTGAAGTGGATTTCTAGAAGTAAGAACCTAGGTAATTGACAAAGTAACTAGTTGAAGAATCTGTTTGAATATGAATGACCATTTTCTTAGATATATATATATCTGTTTGTAATTATTTATGATGTATGGTATGGCTAAAAATTTTTTAAAAAAAAAGATCTTTTGAAAAAAAAAATTAAAAAGAGCATAAAAGAAAAATATATATTTTGAAAAGAAAGAGATAAATCATATATAGTCGATAAGCGTGAAGTTAGCTATGCTATGAGCGAGTGTTAGGACCAACATGAGGAGAAATAATGTCTTAAATGGTATGTGAGTCAAAAGATTATGAAAAAGAGAAGCCATACTATATCGAGCTTAATAAGAGAATATATAGTACTTTTGAGATATATAGGTTGGTTTGACCCATCGGATCCCAATTTTTGGGATGAAATTACTTAGTTGGCTTACTTAGGAGTCGAGCTGTGAGCGAACCTTTACGCACACACTGTGAGTATAGTTTATATAATTCATTTAAGAACTTGGATTTAAGTTGCGATGAGTACTTTAAAGCTTCTTTGATTTCATTGGTAGATATTCTTTGAGGGCAATATTATGTGTAACTACCGAGAATATTTTGTTTACTTTTATATTTTTTGCATGATTGTTTGTATGTGAATGACGTTTGAGGGTGTCGTCGCTGCAAGCCCTCACGAGACTATAACTCATCCACTAGGGTCGTCTACAGGTTTAAAGTCTTGTTGCATAAGCTAAATGTTAGGGTTGGTGCTCGTAGCATACTCCGGATCGTATTTATGTTCGATTCATGAATATGAGCAATACCGTTTTCCATAATATTACTTATTTATGGTTGCACTTCTTGTCTTTTATTAAATATATTCGATCTAATTCATTAGATTTAAACTAAATCATGTTTAATGATATATACATATTAGACAAAGACCCGATGATATATACATATTAGCTTGACATGCTGGCTGTTTACCCTAAATCAACCGTGAATCGTATAACAACACCTACTGCCCTAGCTCCAATTGTCTGCGCACTATTTTTTTATCATGTCATTTCTTCGCCTTTTTTTTATACAGTTTGGCATTCTCATAAGCGTGTATGTGAAATTCCTCCAATTCTCTAAGTTGGTGGAGCCGTTTTACTCATGCTGCTTGTAGATCAAGATTTAACTTCCTCAGTGCCCAATATGCTTTTTGTTCAAGCTCCACTAGCAGATGGCACGCTTTCCCAAACACCATTTGATATGGGGATATACCGATGGGTATCTTGTAAGCTATCCGGTAGGCCCATAATGCATCATCTAGTTTTTCAAACCAGTCCTTCCATGTTGATCCAACGGTTCTCCCCAAGATTCTTTTGATCTCCCTGTTTGAAACTTCAACCTGTCCATTTGATTACGGATGGTAGGCAGTTGCAAATTTATGAGTAACTCCGTATTTGGATAGGAGTGCATCGAAATATCTGTTGCAGAAATGTGTGCCTCCATCACTTATAATCGCCCAAGGTTTTCGGAAGCGAGTGAAAATATTCTCTTTAAGGAGTTTTATCACCACGTTTGAATCATTTGATGGCTGTGCAATTGCTTCAACCCATTTGGAGACGTAGTCTACTGCAACTAATATGTACAGGTTTACGAATGATGGAACAAAGGATCCCATAAAATCATTCCCCCATACATAAAATATCTCCACTTCTAGAATATTTTACAGAGGTTGTTCATTTCTCCCCGAAATATTTCCCGTTCTCTGGCACCTGTCACATTGAAGAGCAAATAAGTAAGCATCTTTAAATAGAGTAGGCCATAACAAACCAGATATTAAGAATTTGGCCACATTTTTATTCTCGCTGAAGTGTCCGCCGTATGGTGATGAATGACAATGCTGCAGAGCGCTATTGACTTCCTCCTGTGGAACACAACGTCTCAGTAATTGATCAGCACAACGTTTAAACATGTACGGTTCATCCCAGAGATAATGCTTGACTTCTTTAAATAACTTATTTTGTTGCTAATATGTCCATTCCAACGGCCATTTTTCTGATATTATGTAGTTTACATAGTCAGCATACCAATGGACATTGTGTTGTTTCATGGAAAACAACTGTTCATATGGAAAGGTTTCTTTGATTGTAAGTTCATTTCCAGCTGTTTCTCTATTCTCGAGCTTCGATAAGTGATCTGCCACTTGGTTTTCTATCCATTTACTGTCTCAGATCACCACGTCAAATTCAACAAACGGATCAATCTGGGCTTAGCATCTTCTTTGTGATCAGATATTTGATTGCTGAATGATCTATGTAGACCACCACTTTGGGACCCAACAGATATGAGCGAAATTTATCAAAAGCAGACACAACTGCAAGTAACTTATTTACAGTAGTTGTGTAGTTAAGTTGAGCTTCATTCAGAGTTTTGCTGCCGTAGTAAATGGTATGGAAAATTTTTGCTTTGCATTGTCCCAAAACTGCTCCTATAGTAAAATCACTAGCATCGCACATAACATCAAATGAAAGGGTCCAGTCCGGTGCTACTATGATGGGGGCAGAGACCAACTTCTGTTTTAAGATCTCAAAAGCTTTGTGGCATTCTTTGGTGAAGTTGAAAGGTACATCTGTTGGTGTTTGCTAAGGTCCCAAGATCATTAAACAAGCATGAAATAAGTGCGAATACAAATCAACGAAGTTGCAGAATACTCACATCGATCAGTTGAGCAACGCTACGACGAACTAAAAACTGATTTTGCTCACTGTCATGGTCACGGCAGTTCACTGCCACTGCCCTCCAAGATTCGGCCATGTATCTCCAAAATTTGAGCTCCAAGCTTCATCAAACGATTCCCGGCTCATGGGTAGACTTCCCTATCACCTTCGTATGTCTCTCGGAGTGCTAGCTCTTGTGATTTTTTCCACAAAAATCACCACACTTGCTTCCCATTTCCTCTTGGTTATCGGCAGTTCACTGCCAAAACAAAAGAAGAATTTGCCCTCCATGGGCGTGAAGAAGAGAGAAATTAAGTGAGTGAGAGATTACTTTGGTTGATGGCTAAAGTGTATCTAATACACTTAAGTGAATTTCAAATTCATTTCATGTGAATTTGGCTTTCAAAAAGTCAAGCAATTAAATACTTTCCATCAACACCCATCAATCCATCAATCCATCAATCTATTAAATCAAGTGACATGTTGTCACATCACTCAAAGTGATTAGACATCACATCACATCACATCACATCAAAGTGACAAGTGATTTGACGCTTGATGCGACTAATGATTTGACGCTTGATTTGACTTACGTGCCGCACTCGAATTTAAAATGTGAATGCGCTCGCAAATAATCTCGGGCTCGGGTTCGCTAATTCCAAATTAATGAATTTTCCATTGCGTCGTAATTAAATCTAATTTAATTAAATAATCATGCCTAGCATAATTACTATTCACCTCGCTAACGAATTAATTCTAAATTAATTCGTTCACCCGAATTAAAATCTAATTTCAATTCCGCATCGAAATCTAATTTCATTTAATATATCGAATATATTAATTTACCGATTAATTCCAAATTAATCGTTATCTCTCTTTAAATGATATTTTATCCCAGATAAAATATCTCCGCAATTAATCCCAGATTAATTTTCTCTCTCTTCTAATTAATCCCAGATTAATAAAGCGCGAGTCAAACGTCATCGGTGAATCTTTGGGAAGCAACCCATGAGATCCCTGGATATGTTGGCAGTAAATTCGGTCGTCGGACTATCCGAACACGTAAGTACCAAGTACTACGTTTTACCGATTTACAAGACAAGGTTGGCTTCTAGCAAAGCGCCATGCCTACCCAATTCTCCAGAAATATCCTTACAGGAATTAAGGATCTATATCAGGAGTAGTATACGTAGTATCGTGTATATCGATCCAGTATCGGATATCATGTGCTAGGCCTGGGGCTGGAATTGTGTATGCCTCGTACAAAGCACATGTCAGATGTCTGGTAACTAGTCTCTATAATCGGATATATATGACCTAATCATAATATCCCGATGACTACAGTACTTAAGAG
The DNA here is from genome assembly GCA_019454045.1 of Zanthoxylum bungeanum. Lineage (NCBI taxonomy): Eukaryota > Viridiplantae > Streptophyta > Magnoliopsida > Sapindales > Rutaceae > Zanthoxylum > Zanthoxylum bungeanum. The sequence continues at coordinate 175,410 of SKCR01031859.1, forward strand.
TACTAGTACCGTATCCTACGTGACATCATCTCCACTATGACTGGAGTGATACTTCCGTCTTGACATCACACCCAATACACTACGATTCTCAATATACCCAACAGAGGCGTACTCAGAACATGTTAAAGCCCTGGATAACCAAAACCAAAGCATATTGATTGTCGCAAGTATTAGCGGTGCAAGTCTCAGGTTAAGACCAAATACACCTACCCTGATTTCGGACTTCCATAGACACATAGTCATACTACCAATGGAATTCCGAAGGGGTCTGTCCAGAGGGAAGCTGTTTTCCGTACTATCGGTAAAACACAACTTCCTATTACACTCGCATGAGTATCCAATACCCAAATATATGAGAACTATGCTATTGTGCCCTCACAACGCGCACAAGTGTAATACTAGTCTTTTATGCATTTATCGATGTCCAATCTCGATAATACTCTGACTAGTGATATTTAATGATTAATCTTTCGTGGAATGATACTGTCTCATATCATCTCAATCTAGGAACTAATCATATGGACCTCCTATCATTTATACATCTAGGTGATCTGATCACAAATGATAAGAGAGCAATCTCCTTTGTCACATAGTTAATTTGTACAATAACACCATGATCTGTATAAATAGTGACTCTATGGGTCATAACTGTCCAACAATCTCTCACTTGGCCTATAGCCAGTCACTCGAGTGTCTACCACCTAAACTATGTACAGTTCTCTCAAACTGCTGAGGAAAGTCTTTCATCAACGGATTTGCATGATTATCATTTGATGCGATTTATTCGATCATCACATCGCCAAGATGTATGATCCGAACGAATCAGATGAATGTTCGAATTATGTATCTAGATCGTTGATGAGACCATTAATTCTTTAGCATGTGGTGACGCCTAGCTCAGCTGCTAACAGAACTATATCTATCTAATTAGATTTGTTATTGACCAGATGGCTTCTATTGCTGCCTCAGCTGTAGCAATAACCCACATTTATTGTTTATTCGATAACAGTATCTTGCTTGGAAGATTTTCAGCTCACTGTTTCGTTATTCAAACTATATAGTACCGTTTTACGACTTAAAGTCATTTTTATCGGTTAGGAAACTTGCAGCAGCGATCCCAGTCACTTCAAGTTCTCATTCTCCATAGTTTAAGACATCATACTTAGTTCTCTAAGATACTAACGGATGTTCTTAATATCAATCCAGTGACTATCACTTGGATTGTCCTGTTTGTGACTCCAAATGCTCAAAGCGTATGAGACACCAGGTCATGTACTTTTTTCAATGTACGAGTTCTCGGAGAGTCTTAACAACTTTAAATCTAACCCCGTAGATCTTTATTCCTAGAATAAAGATTGTTTCTCCCAATAATTATACGGAGAATTTTTCATGAAAGCAAAGCTTTCACCTATTGTTTTATGGGAATATCATTTCCAAGAAATGACTTATCATCATTATTTAGGACAGTCACTTTCAGTGCGCTCCCACTAACCTCCTTATATACATAAGAATCATTTCGTTTTGAATTAAATCATAAACCATTATGATTACATCAAAACAATAATTCCAAGAACCTAATGCTTGCTTCAATTCAAACATGGATCGAACAACCTGCAAACCTTATTTGCTAGTTTTGATACGACAAAACCGTCAGAATGTTGTAAAAATCCTCCAAAAGGTTTCCTTTTCAGGAAAGCGATTTTCCCATTCAGGTGCCATATTTCATAAATGAAACATGCAGCATCATCAAGCATTATCCAAATGGATTTACCGTGGCAACATGTAAAAGATTTCGTTGTAATCAACACAATGTTGATAACGATACCTTTCCGCTACAAGCCTAGCTTAGTACGTTGTTATGTTTTCATCCATGTATGTCTTCTTTGAAGACTCATTAGTACCAATAGACACAATGTCTTGCGGTACATCAACTAGTATCTAAACTTAGTTGATTTGTACATGGAATCCATTTAGGACATCATGGCACTTTGTTAAACATTTATGAACCATATCGTCACTATTTGTACAGAACATGGTGTTGTTGTACAAATTAACTATGTGACAAAGGAAATTGCTCTTTTATCATTTGTAATTGGATTACCTTGATATATAAATGATAAAAGTCCATATGATTAGTACCGGATTAATAAGATATGAGACAGTATTAATCCATAAAAGTTTAATCATTAAATATTCCTAGTCGTAGTATTATCGAGACTGGACATCGATAATTCGGAATAAATTAGTATTACACTTGTGCGTGTTATGGAAGCGTAACGACATAGTTCTCGTATATTTGGGTATTGGATACTCATGCAAGTGTAATAGGAGGTTCTGTTTACCGATGGTACGGAAACAGGTTCGCTCTGGATAGACCCATCGGAATCCCATTGGTAGTATGACTATGTGTCTATGGGAGTCCGAATCAGGGTAGGTGTATTTAGTCTTAACCTGAGACTTGTATCGTTAATACTTGCGACAATCAATATACTTTGGTTTTGGTTGTCCAGGGCTTTAACAGGTTCTGTGTACGCCTCTTCTGGGTATATTGAGAATCGTAGTGTATTAGGTGTGATGTCAAGACGGAAGTATCACTTCAGTCATATGGAGATGATGATCACGCATGGATAGAGAACTGGTACTCTAAGTGCTATAGCCATCGGGGAAGTATGACTTGGTCATGACTTTCCGATCATAAAGAGACTAATTGCTTGTGATCCGATATATGCTTCGTACGTGGCAGACACAACTCAAGCCCCAGGCCTTGCATGTGACATCCGATACTGGATCGTAATACGCAATACTATGTATACTACGCCTGACAAAAATCTTGTATTCCGAAGCAGAAAATTTATGGAGAATTGGGTAGGCACGGTGCTTTGCTAGAAGCCAACCATGTCTTGTAAATCGGTAACAACGTGGTGCCGGATACACACGTTTTCGGATAGTCCGATGACTGTATTTACTGCCAACATATCCATGGATCTCTTGGGTCGCATCCCAAAGATTCACCGATGATGTTTGACTAGAACAATATTAATCTGAGATTAATTAAAAGAGAGAATATTAACCTGTGATTAATAAAAGAGAGAATATTAATCTGGGATTAATTAAAAGAGAGAATATTAATCTGGGATTAATAAAAGAGAGAATATTAATCTGGGATTAATAAAGAGAGAAAATTAATCTGGTATTAATCGCGGCAAGAATTAATCTGGGATTAATTATCAGAGAAAGAATTAATATAGGATTAATTGCGTCGAGAATTTATCTGGGATTAAATTCGTCGATATGAGAGAAAACGCGATTAATTTGGAATTAATCGATAAAATAAATTTAATAGTTAAATTAGATTTTACTATTTAATTTATTTAATTGGGCTAAATAATATATTATGTATATTAATTGAAATTGGATTTCAATAGAAAATTAAATTGGATTTTAATTTTAGCGAACGAATTAATTTAGAATTAATTCGAGAGTGATTTTCGTAATAATTTTACTGGTTATTTTTATTTAATTAAATTGGATTTAATTATATCGCGACGGAAAATTCGTTTAATCGGATTAAACGAATCCGAGCCCGGAGTGTGTTTAGCAAGCCCGCTTGAATTTTGAATTTAAAGTGGAGACCACTTTACTTATATCATTAGTCGTTTTTAGTGATTGACTTGAGTGATGAGCTTTGGTGCAAACTTGAAAAACACTCAACATATTTAATTTTAGAAATTGATATTTCTCTCTTTGACCGAATGAGAGATAGAAGGTAGCTTTGGCCGAATGGCCACTATGCCTGCAAAAGGTCGAATGGCCTTTACTCTCATTAATTGCCGAGTAAGTGATCCAAGTGACCACTGACTTCATTCAACACCATGGTACCTGCTATCTGACAATGCCATTTTGAAAGAGTAATAAAGTCAATGGCCTCTGAATCTTGTTTAATGGCCTTATGAGCTTTAATTGCTCACTGACTTCAATTTATATATATTGCCTTTATTTTGGGAATATATAGCTTTTATCTCTCTCTTTAATTTTTGGAAGAAATGGCCTCTGGAAAAATTAAATCATTAATTGCTTTTGTTTTTTCAAAGTGGTAAAAGGCATGTGGGCCACGTTCTTCGTTAAATATATATATATTGCTCTCTATAACAAAAGCAATCAGTTGTTGTTGACTTTTCTTTGAGAATTGAAATTAAAATTGCTCTCTGTCTTCTTTCTTCGATGGTTGAGAAAAGCAATTTTGAAAAAATGCCAAAGGTATTTGGCCTTTTTTCTTGAGAAGACTAAAGGCCGAATGGCCTGCATGATGAGCAAAGGCCGAAAAGGCCACTGCCTTTCTTTGGAAGATCTGGCCGATTGCTGCCTCTCTTTCTCGGACAAATTTGGTTCTCCTGCAGAGATAAAATTTGTTCCATTCGTTCTTGCTATCACATAAGCGAGTCAAATGATGGTGATAGGGATACTCACCAAAGAGCTTGAGAACTTCAACATCCATGAAAATTTTGAAAGTCAAAGCCGATCAATGTAAGTTAATTCCGCAAACTTCTTAATTTATTCGCACAATCATCATGCTTAGTAGATCCTGTGGCATGTGTAGGACACTAACAATGGTATCAGAGCGAGATCTAAGCATGATTTAATTTCTAGGGTTTGTAAACTTTAATTTGAGATTTTATGCTTAGAGCTTGATTTTTCCTAAATTGATGGTTTGGTTGAGCTTGTATGATGTTTAATTAGAATTGTGCATCATTGATTTTGTGATAAATTGATTAGATCAAAAATCCCCAAAATCTATGCTTGGCCGAATACCCTAAGAATTGCTCATGGTAATTTTTTGAATTAAACAATTGGATATGTTGATTCACATGAAATAAATATTAATTGTTGATTTAATTAGATTGAAATCAAAAATTGGATGTTAATTTCATTTATTGTCGTGAGATATGAAGCATGTTATAGAATTGATTTTGCCCCAATTTTGTGTTGGAGATGAATGTGAGAATTAAGCATGATTAATTAGATTAATTAGTGTTTTGGAAATATTAGATTAATTAATTAATTGTGATAATTGCACTTTAATTGAATTAATATGTAATTTGGAATGATATATTAATTTAATTGTTGTATTTAGGCTAATGGATTTGGTTGGGCCAAATTTTAGTCTTGGATTATATTTGGGCCTAAACCATTTCCATAAAGTCCAAAATATGAATTGGGCATTTAATAATTTAATTGGGCATAATGGGCCAAAATTGATTCTATGGCATAGGATGATTCTTAATGGGCCTAGGCATTATGGATTAGATCCATTTTGACTGAAAGCCCAAGCCTAAAGAATTAATTAAAAGCCCATTTGACTTTAATTAAATAGTATTGGATACTAATTGGGCCTTTGAGACCCATTAATATTGGATTTGGAATCCAAGTCTTTAACGCACATAAATAAGTGTAATTATTTAATTCGGAATTAAATATGAATTAGTATTGGATGTAATTTAAATTAGATTTAAAATTGTAGTTCGATATAATTCAAGAATACTTACTTTGAGTATTTATTATTAAACGAGTTTGACTCGCGCAAGTCAAATCATTGTATGAACATTGGATGGTCATTAATCAAAGATTAATTAATTTGATTAGATTGATTGAATAACATGATTTGTGTGAATACTTGGATGTATGTATGAATAATGCATATCGGATGGATATTAGATGGGTGAGGGCAATTTTGGAAGTTGTTGTAATAAATTTAGAATTTATTAAATTGGACATGTGTGTCCAGCCTATTACCTCCTTTCTCATTGTATTTCTCTTCTCACCTATTCCCCTCAATGTAAATGAGGTTTCTTTAGAAGTGTTATGTAATTGGGTAGAAGTAAGAATAGTGCTAGCGGGAGAGATTTGTTGTAGGAACAAATTGTATTATATATCCATCTACATATCATTATTATTTTATTCACGTCTTATTATGCTTTTAGAATGCATGCTTAAGGGTGTATGATGAGACCTAATCAAAGATAATAAATTGGTTGCCAAATCGCGACAATTATATTAAGCGATTTCCTTCCATTGAGTGATTCATTCTCAAGATCCAAGATTGACACTAGTTTGTTGGCCAAAGTCAAGACCTTTGTCAATCGCGAATGTGTTTGAATCATGAAGGCTTTGTTCCATATCGTATGTCTTGTCCAAGTTGTGATTTGTTGGCCAAAGTCAAGATCGCTTATTGTCCATCGACATCGATTACGAAGCTTTCCAAAGTCAATGGGTCACGCTTAACTGGAATCATTAAGCTTGTTGTGCCAAAGCCAATGCCAATGCTTAGTTGATTCAGAGGAAAAGGTTAGGGAATATATTGGATATATTGGCATATATAGGATATATGTTTCGGACTTGGATGTCCACCTACTGGTTCTAGGAATTGGATGAGATCCAATTGATCTTAGAGATCTACCTAGTTAAATTTTATACAACTTGTTGGACAAAGTCAAGGTTGTGTACCTTTTAACGGGATCCTAGCCCACTAGGAAACTTGATTTCCCGAGTACTCCACAGAGGGTTAGAGGCTCGTCGAAAAATAGTGGGAGGCAAGTATTAAATTTGCAATTTCGTTTAGATACTTGCCAATACGCGCTCATTTCATTTTTCGTCATTAATATATTAGTTGGACTAATATTCAATTGTTATTTTAATTAAACAGTTGAACTGTATTCAAACTACTTCATTTGTGTTTGTTATACAATTGGATTATAGTAATCAATACATTTGAATGTAACCAATCAATTATAGTTGATTATATAGCTAGACTATAGTAATCATTATATTTAATTATACCTAAAATCATTGATTGGATGGTTGGACTATAGCAATCAAGATGACTGAAAGATTAGCGTCAAAGAACATAATCATGGGGAAAATGTCTTTAACGGCTTTAATTTTCAGATTGGGAGTAGAACCTCTTAAGCAAAAGCTTCTTAAAAGGTATTAAGGAAGTGAAAGCGGGATAAGGTTCCGGCTTCAAGAATGTTTGTTATAAACATGTTCACTACTGGTTTTAAAATTAAATTTTGATACTAGATGTGATACATGAATATATGTACTGATGTGCGGGATCTGCTGGTAAGCAGGAAACTGACTTCAGATGAGATCGACCTACAAGTCAGAAACAGGACGAGAGTCGCTATTTTGGTTGTAGAAACCTAAGTTTTGGAGCTGCCTTTTGGGCATGTACTTAAACTATGAGAATGTTATAATGTATCTAGTTTGACTGGGAACATTATCTTTATATCTAGTTTAACCTGTTGCGGGTATACCTTTATATTCCGAAACACCGGGTGTTTTTTTTATAAAGATGATATCGAGAAATACACATTAGATGTGAATAACAATATTTATATTTTGAATATAAATGAATCTCAAATATATAACATGACAAACAAATAGCTCAAATTGAGTAAATCAAATGAGACTTATTTGTGGCATTGTCATCTTGGATGTATTAACAAGACTCGTATATCCACACTTTCGAAGAGTGGATACTAGGACAGATTTAATTCTAATTCAAATGATGTCTACGAATCTAGTTAATTAGGCAAAGTGCCTATAACACCTTTTACTTGGTAAAAGTGCAAGTGCCACCGATCTGTTTACCCTCGTTCATTGTGACGTAAGTAGGCCCATGTCTAGCTAGGTTAGAGATGGATATAAATACTTCGTAACCTTTATGGATGTGGCATCGCGTTACGATTATGTGTATTTTATGAAACACAAGTCAGAAACTTTTAAGTAATTCAAAGAGTTTCGACACGAAGTAAGAAAACAGACTGGTAAAAGTATTAGAGCATTGCGGTTAGACCATGATGGACAATACTTAAACAGATGAATCACTCTAAACTACCATTTTCCTTCTGAGGATACGCGTTAAACAGTGCATTACTTATTTTGAATAAGGTTCCATGAAATCTGTTAGACAGACTTCATATTAGATATGAACAGGAAAGAAACTGGATTTCTTATTCTTGAAGATTTGGGAATGCTGGGCATACGTTTGGATGATACCAAACTAGAAACCAAATCGGATAAGTGCCTATTTATAGGTTGTCCTAGGGAAACCAAAGTATAGTACTTATACAACTCACAAGAAAATAATGTAATTGTTTCTCTGCATGCTGTTTTCCTAAGAGGAATTCCTATATATAGTGGTAAGTGGGAGGAAAGTAAAACTCGATGAAAATTGGAGTAATACTGTTCCAAGCACCGACTCCTATACGGAACACAAACAGTTCATCAATGATGAAATTGTACCATAATCTTTGAATACACAAGAACTACGTAGGTCGGAGAGAGACAGAAAATAACCTGGGAGGTATGGGTTTCTGATCTCACCTCTTGAAGATCTCAATCTTATTGAGGAAGACAAACTGACTACGTATGAGGAAGTGATACAAGGTATCGACTCCTTTTATGGAAAAGTGCCATTAAGTCTGAAATGGATTCCATGTATAACAACCAAGTTTGGACACTGGTTGATGTACCAGAAGGCATTGTGTCTATTGGTACTATATAAGTCTTCAAGAAAGACATACATGGATGGCAACATACAAATGTACAAAGCTAGGTTTGTACAGAAAAGGTATCGTCAAAGACATAGTGTTGACTAAGATGTAACTCTTTCACCTGTTGCCACGATTAAATCCATTTGGATAATGCTTGCTAATGTTGCATATTTCATTTATGAAATATGACAACTGGATGCCAAAATCTCTTTCCTTAACGAAAACTTTTTTGGAGGATGTTTTCAACATCCTGACGGCTTTGTCGTGCTAAAACATGCAAACAAGGTTTGCAAGTTAAATCGATCCATTAATGGATTGAAGCAAGCATAGCGTTCTTGGAACCAGGGTTTTGATGTAATCATAATGGTATATGATTTAATTCAAAACAAAGAAAATTCTTATGTATATAAGAAGGTTAGTGTGAGTGCACTGATAATGAATGTCCTATAAGTTGATGATGTATTGCTTCTTAGAAATAACATTCCCATGTTAAAATCAGTGAAAACTTGGCTTGCATGAAAAATTCTCCATAAAATACCTGAAAGAAGCAGACTTTATTCTAGGAATAAAGATCTACTGGGATAGATCTAGAAAGTTGTTGACACCCTCCCAGAGTTCGTACGTTTTGAAATGTACGTGACTTGATGTCTCATATGCTTGGAGCATATGTAGACACAGTCAGGACAATCCAAGTGATGGTCACTGGATTGATGTTTAGAACATCCTTGAGTATCTTGGATGAACTAAGGATGCTTTCTTTAAAATATGGAGAAGGATAACTTGAGGTGATTGGGTTCACCGCTGCAAGTTTCCAAACCGATAAACGACTGTAAGTCATAAAAACGGTGCTATAAAGTTTGAAAAACGGAACAGTGAGTTGGAAATCTTCTAAGCAAGATACTGTTGCCGAATAAACAACAAAAACAGAATATTACTGCGACTGTCGCAGCAATAGTAGCATCTTGGATCTAAATAATTCTAATTAGATTAGAAATAGTTCTGTTAGAAGCTGAGCTATGCTACAACACAGGCTAAAGAATTAACGGTCTCATTAAAGATCCGATATGTACTTTAAAATTTTTTCATCTGATTCGTCGGATAATACATCGTGGCGATGTGATGATCACATAAATCGCATCGGATGATAACCTTTTAAATCTGCAGATGAAAGTTGTTTTCTCAGCAGAAGTTTGAGCGACCCGTACATGGTTCAGGTGTAAAGCACTTGAGTGACTTGCTATAGGCCAAGTGGGAGATTGTTGGACAGTTATGACCCATATCGTCACTATTTGTACAGAACATGGTGTTGTTGTACAAATTAACTATGTGACAAAGGAAATTGCTCTTTTATCATTTGTAATTGGATTACCTTGATATATAAATGATAAAAGTCCATATGATTAGTACCGAATTAATAAGATATGAGACAGTATTAATCCACAAAGGTTTAATCATTAAATATCCCTAGTCGTAGTATTATCGAGACTAGACATCGATAATGCGGAATAGACTAGTATTACACTTGTGCGTGTTATGGAAGCGTAACGGCATAGTTCTCGTATATTTGGGTATTGGATACTCATGCAAGTGTAATAGGAAGTTCTGTTTACCGATGGTACGGAAACAGGTTCGCTCTGGATAGACCCCTCAGAATCCCATTGGTAGTATGACTATGTGTCTATGAGAGTCCGAATCAGGGTAGGTGTATTTGGTCTTAACCTGAGACTTGCATCGCTAATACTTGCGACAATCAATATACTTTGGTTTTGGTTGTCCAGGGCTTTAACAGGTTCTGTGTACGCCTCTAATGGGTATATTGAGAATCGTAGTGTATTGGGTTTGATGTCAAGACAGAAGTATCACTTCAGTCATATGGAGATGATGATCACGCATGGATACAGAACTGGTACTCTAAGTGCTATAGCCATCAGGAAGTATGACTTGGTCATGACTTTCCGATCATAAAGAGACTAGTTGCTTGTGATCCGATATATGCTTCGTACGGGGCAGACACAACTCCAGCCACAGGCCTTGCATGTGACATCCGATATTGGATCGTAATACACAATACTATGTATAATACGCCTGACAAAGATCTTGTATTCCGAAGCAGAATATTTCTGGAGAATTGGGTAGGTACGGTGCTTTGCTAGAAGCCAACCATGTCTTGTAAATCAGTAACAACATCGTACCGAGTACACATGTTTTCGGATAGTCCGATGACTGTATTTACTACCAACTTATCCATGGATCTCTTGGGTCGCATCCCAAAGATTCACCGATGATGCTTGACTCGAACAATATTAATCTGGGATTAATTAAAAGAGAGAATATTAATCTGGGATTAATAAAAGAGAGAATATTAATCTGGGATTAATTACAAGAGAGAATATTAATCTAAATAATAAAAGAGAGAATATTAATCTAGGATTAATAAAAGAGAGAAAATTAATCTTGGATTAATTACGGCAAAAATTAATCTGGGATTAATTATTAGAGAAAGAATTAATCTAGGATTAATTGCGTCGAGAATTTATCTGGGATTAAATTCGTCGATAGGAGAGAGAACGCGATTAATTTGGAATTAATCGATAAAATAAATTTAATAGTTAAATTAGATTTTACTATTTAATTTATTTAATTGGGCTAAATAATATATTAGATATATTAATTGAAATTGGATTTCAATAGGAAATTAAATTGGATTTTAATTTTAGCAAACGAATTAATTTAGAATTAATTCGAGAGTGATTTTCGTAATAATTTTACTGGGTATTATTATTTAATTAAATTGGATTTAATTATATCACGACGAAAAATTCGTTTAATCGGATTAAACGAATCCGAGTCCGGAGTGTGTTTAGTAAGTCCGCTTGAATTTTGAATTTAAAATAGAGTCCACTTTACTTATATCATTAGTCATTTTTAGTGATTGACATGAGTGGTGGACTTTGGTGGAAACTTGAAAAACACTCAACATATTTAATTTTAGAAATTGATATTTCTCTCGTTGACCGAATGCGAGATAGAAGGTAGCTTTGGTCGAATGGCCACTATGTCTGCAAAAGGCCATTTGGCCTTTACTCTCATTAATTGCCGAGAAAGTGATCCAAGTGACCACTGACTTCATTTAACACCTTGGTACCTGCTCTCTGACAATGCCATTTTGAAAGAGTAATAAAGTCAATGGCCTCTGAATCTTGTTTTAAGGCCGTATGAGCTTTAATTGCTCCCTGACTTCAATTTATATATATTGCCTTTATTTTGGGAATATATAGCTTTTATCTCTCTTTAATTTTTGGAAGAAATGGCCTCTGGAAAAATTAAATCATTAATTGCTTTTGTTTTTTCAAAGTTATAAAAGGCATGTGTGTAGGCATTGTATTTTTGTATATCAACCCGATGATGAGTCTCGTCTGGAGACACTTCCTCTTTTATCGTGAAAGTCGCTAGAATCGGATATCGGAAGGAAAGGGTCAAGAATTGACACATTGTTGGATTTAACTCGCTGGAGTAGCTTCGGGTTCGCTTGTTGGACCTCCGTTTTAAAGCACACACCTAACCCAGGCCTATTAAAACACATCTCACTAATTAAATTAAACTTAAATTAAATTAAATCACATTCACAAATTAAGTTAAACTTGAAATTAAATTAAATTAAAATCTAATTAAATTAAATTCCTAATTAAAATAAATCACATTCCTAATTTAATTAAATAACCTACCAATTTAAATAAATCATATCCTTAACTAAAAAGAACAAATCAAATCAATTCCCCTAATTAAAGCTTTTCCATATCACATAGTAATTAAAAGATATCCAATTAAAACAAAATCATATTCCTTCCCCAACAAGATAAAACCCATCCCATTGCCTATAAAAATAACCCCTCTCCACACATTCAAACCCTAGCCGATTCGCACAAAAAACTGCACAAAAAACCCTAAATCTCACTCGGCAGCCCTCTCATTCTAAAACAAACACATGGACATGACTCTCACATAGCTCGTATTACTGCCTCTTTCACGCCATTGTCTCAATCTGTCCAAACAACCCATTCTCGGCAGCCACCATTCAGCGCAAGCACCTCAAGAACTAACCAAAAGCAAACCCTTAGACACAGCCCACTACCTCATCAAAGCTACACGCCATCTGTCTCCACGCACCTTGCCATTATCAACGTACCTTGCCCACGCCCTTGCCACAATTACACGTAGCAGCCCACCAAGCCCCTTGCCACAATTACACGTCCACGCCTCTTCAGCCTTCAACACCTTCCTATCTTCACGCCCATAATACTCAGTCCCACGCATTCAATATACACGCCACATGCCATAATCCTCTTCACGAACCACAAGCCACACGTCCTCATATCCTTACGCAAGCACCAGCCTTCAGGCCCATTTTAACGCCACACAGCCCACTCAACAAAGACAACTTCACACAGCCATCACCTGCACGCCACAACACCCACGCTCACGCCCCATTCACTCACGTACACACAGCCCTACACAGACATCCCTACACGCACAAACACTGCCCAAAACTGCCTAGTAAAACTGCCCTAGACCGGGCCGGCGGTTCGGTTCCGGTTCGGAACCGAACCGAACCGTCCGGTTCCGGTTCCACTTTGTGTGGAACCGGAACCGAACCGATTAATTCCGGTTCGGTTCCGGTTCCACACTAAAATGGAACCGGAACCGGAACCGGAACCGAACTGTTCGGTTCCGGTTCCGGTTCCGGTTCCATTAGTTTTTTTTTTTTTTTACTTTTTGAAAATAAAAGTTAAATTACAAATAATTACTTTAAATTATTATTTTTGAAAATAATTACAAATAAAATTACATAATTACAAATAAAATTATGTAAATTACAAATTACGTTAAATTACATTACATAATTACACTAAATTACAAATAAAATTCTTATTTAAAAAATTAAAAAAAATATTAATCCGGTTCCAACCGGAACCGTACGGTTCCAACCGGTTCGGCTAGGGGAGGAACCCTAACCGAACAGGTTAGGTTCCGGTTCGGTTCCGGAACCGGAACCGGAACCGGTTGGAACCGGAACCTTGGCCGGGTCTAAACTGCCCAAAACAGTCCCCGAAACTGCCCAAAACAGTCCCCAAAACACCCTCCGAAAATTGTCCCGAAACCCTTCCAAAACTGTCCAGAAAAACTGCATCATTACCACTAAAATAGTGGTTTAAAAACAGTGAAACCTAAACAGAATAGCGAGGGAAACATCGAACCAGTGAACCATAAACGTTGCGGAGCAACAACCCTTCCAACGGCCGTGTAACGTGCTTTCGAGAGACGACAAAAGAGGTTAGACCTGAGGGCACACTTTTATTCATTATCTTTATTTTATTTTATTTATTCTTAAAATATTATTGCATGAGAGTCGTTTGAGACATGATGTGATAGTTGGATGGGCGGAACGTGTGTTCCCTTTTGTGGTATATAGAATGGAAACCCGGACGTAAATTCCGTAGCCGAATCCGAATGGACGGTAGTGAACGCCATATACCACTCAAGAGACACATGTTTCGTTCCATCCAAATTTATATTTGAGCATGTTATAGTTTATTGGTTGTTTATTTATTATTTTGAGCATGATTTAATTTAGTTTTATTATTTAATTTTCTAAGCATGATTATATTATTCTTTAAGCATGTTATTTCGATTAGTTTATGTTTATGATTGAATAATAATTCGTTTATTCTGATTTAATGGTTTAATATGCTCATCGTGTGATATCTTGTTTGCCGTACGAAGACTTACTTTCAAGCATGCAAACTTAGATTAGGATTTATTTTGGCGAATATATATTAGATCTAAATATCCTTGAGCAAGATTATTGAGTAGACTCGGTTGATTTATTGCACAAATTATATCATCACAAGTGGCATAAGTAAGGGACCATTTCGAACCCAACGGTTTGAGGTCTTCCCTTGCGAGGGGTGAGTGCGGCCTTAAATCTTTTTCCCGGTTCACGTCGGGTGGCGACTCCATTATTCACCGGTTTAGTTTCCCGCGGACTACTCCGTACTCCCAACTAGGCCGCGAGCCTAGAACAGCATGCGTCGCCCAGGTTCTGTTGTCTACAGTCTGGCGACTCTACTGGGGACAGAGAATCGGCCTCGAAATCATGTCTTGTGTTGTGTATAATTTGTGCATTAGTTGTCCGTGTCTGTAATGGGTTGAGGGGGTTAATCAAAGGCTTTGTTAAAGCTAGGTGATGGTTGGGTGTCTTCCTTCATTCACTACCTTTCGAGGAAAAGCTGTGAAGGCACCTAGATAATCATTACTCGTAGCTTGTTGTGATATACTAGTTTGGAGGACTCGTTGTTTATTCCTGTCACCAAGCGATAAGAGCCTAAGAGGCTTGGGTTCTTAAGAGAGCCTCGCTCCACCCTCCCTCTGGGGAATCTACAACGGGAAATCCATTCGACAGTTAGTCACACACCATAACTCGTTGGCACGTACCGTAAGGTGTAAAAAAGGTGCGCTCACTTGGTCGTTTGAACCCTTGAGTGGGGAGTCCTAGTTGTGGGCAAACCTTCGTCAGCGAGAGCCTTTGTCCGCACCCCGTGAACCCACTCCTGAACCTTAGCCATAAAGAACCAGTAGAAGTTATTTGTTATTAGTGTGGTGGACCGTCGTCATTTGGATCCAGTTGGATCTTCTGTCAAAGGGTATGAACTTGTTGGGCCATTTAAACTGGGACAAGTTTGTGTCTTTTGACAGTTGGGCCAAAAGCTTCTAAAATGTCGATGGGCCATTTTTGTGGATGGGCCTCTTATCATTTGAAGTCATTTAGCTATATCATCGTAAAGTGTAAACCTGTTGGGCCTTTTCAACTGGGACAAGTTTGCACCACGCGATGGTGTGATTGAATACTTGAAAATGACAATGGGCCAAATAGTTTAAAGCTTCTTTTATAATTTATAAATATTACATGCATCGCACACATATGCACTGACACGTAACCTTAAAAGAGGCAACATAGATTCCCATTGGGTTAGAGAAGAGGGGAGATTAGTCAAAAGACCTTCAGCGAACATGAGTGAATCCGTCAACGAGGGGTCTAGAATGGATCAGATGGAAGCTAACTTCGCCAAGATGACTGAACAACTGCAAGCTCTGACTGCTGCCATGTCTAATATGGATGTGCCCCGCGCTGCAGGAGGATATGAGAATGAGAGGCGGGGGAGCCCTCCGAATGGATTGAATGATGATGCTCCGGTATTTGATGATAATCTGGCTGAGTATGCTGCCGGGAGAATAGTCGGAACTCAGGCTGAAATGCAGAAGCTTCGGGACCAAGTAGAAACGGTTACTCGAAAGTTGAAGGGAAAGAATGAGGACTTGTTGGACTATGATACTATGACTTTTGAGGAGCAGTTGCCCGCCCACTTCAAAATGCCTGATATTGCTAAGTTCAACGGGAACGGAGACCCGAGAGTCCACTGGAGGCAAAATGTCTCGGTGGTGAGTTCGGTGGGCTTGTCACAATGTCAGGTCCAGAAAATGTTTGGAATTTCGCTTGAGGGAGCTCCCGTAGTATGGTACCATAGTTTGGAGAAGCAAGTGAAGGAAGATTGGAGGGAGTTGGCTGACGCCTTCCTAAAGCAGTATGTCACTGATCTGGAAATTGACCTGTCCCTCCGTGACCTGGAGAATTTCAAACAAGGACCGGAGGAAAGTTTTAAGGAGTATGTGGATCGATGGATGGGCTAATTACTAAAGATGCAGATAAGGCCATCGGAGAAAGATCAGATAAAGATGATCATTAAGGGGACCAAACCCTCGATCTATGGTAAGCTGAGGAGAATGACTTCGATGATTGTAGACTTTCAGCAGCTGAGAGAGACCGTTATGGATATCGAGGAAGAAGGGGCAGAAAACAGAAAGTTTTATGGCCAGAATAGACGGAATGTTGGGGGACCTTCAGGGACTATGTATGCTACTGCTGAGGTCACTGCCATTAAAAACAGAAGATTTTCCAACCTTGGCAAGCCTCTCTCAAAGGTGTTCGAAAAGCTAAAGGCGCAAGGACTTCTTGAACCCTTAGAGCCAAAACCAATTCCAAACCCTGTGCCACCCAACCTTGACCTTAGCCTATATTGTCACTTCCATCAGAGAAGAGGTCATGAAACTGACAGCTGCACCCGCCTTAGGCATGAGATCCAAAACCTCATTGACGCCCATAAAATACCCGATCCAGAAAAGCCAAACACACACAGAAATCCTTTGCCAAACTACCACTCCGTTCCACCACCCACCTATATGATCAACTCCGGCCTACCTGAAAGCTTCGTCCTCCAAGAGCTTCGTCCTCCAAGCTCTCAACCACTCAGCTTCTTTCAAAGGAATAGGGAATGACAACGGTGGAGAACCATATGGGCCAAGAAAGAAGGCAATGCTGCATATGATGGGGTTGTTCCTCCTAGTTTATTTGATCATGCATTTTTTTTAATAAAGACATTGATTTTGTCTATTTGTTTGAACCTTTTGATGATAATAAAGACATTCATTTCGCTGAATCTCTTCTGCAACATGAGCATCTTTGCCAAAAGCATTCAACCCTGGTATTATAATGTAGAGTAATGTTTAGAACACGGGAAATACTCGGAATAAGCAAGTAGAAAAGGTAAGATAGCCATTCAGAAATTGGGAAATGGAGGTAGTGAAACTATCGGACTTGGAAGGGAATGAGTTCACAGAGCCAATCAACGTTGACATATTGAAACTTTATTTTGCCTGAGGGACAGAAGACTGAATAGTCACCCGCAGAAGACGTAACCTAACGGGGATAAAGAGAACTCGCGCATGCATGCATACATATAACCCATTATTGCATTCCTTTTTGCGTGTTTTGTGTTTTTGTTTTACATTCACAGGTTTCGAAGAAGAAAAGAGAAAACGACAAAGACAAGCCAATCAGAAACAGCGAAAGCACTGTATTGAATTTGGGTAGAAATCCTAGGGCTGAGGTCCACATCGGTGTTAAGATTCATATGGTGATCTGAAGGTTGAGGCCCATTTTGAGTTTGAGTTTTGGGTATGGATCCCGGGGGCGAAGCCCGCATTGAGGAAGAATTCCTTAGAGTGAGTGGGTAAAAATAATAATAATTATTATTATTGAGAGAGAAGTCTTTGATGGTTAAACATATGTTTGGTGATGACATTATGTGCTGTAGAGAGAAGCCTTAGAAACGAGAAGTGCGAGATGCGCTCTTATCTGGTATTCGGAATGGATTGATCTCTGCTAGACTCATAAAGCACTTGATAAAGGTATCTCAACAGTAGAAGCCTGAGCGATTGATGAGATGACTAGTTGAAGAGATGGTGGATCGGTGAATGACCGTTTGCCTGGATGTCCATGTTGGATAATATGACCCATAGCGTCACTATTTGCACAGAACATTGTGTTGTTGTAGCAAATTAACTATGTAACAAGGAAATTGCACTCTCGTCATTTGTGATTAGATCACCATAGATATATAAATGAAGAGAGGTCCCTATGATTAATTCCTGGATTGAGATGATATGAGACAGTATCAGTCCACGAAGGATTAATCATTAAATATCCCTAGCCGTAGTATTATCGAGACTGGACATCGATAATGCGGAATAGGCTAGTATTGCACTTGTGCGCGTTGTGAGGGCACAACGACATAGTTCTCATATATATAAGTATTGGATACTTATGCAAGTGCGATAGGAGGTCGTGTTTCACCGATGGTACGGGAAACAGCTTCGCTCTGGATAGACCCCTCGAAATCCCATTGGATTATGACTATGTGTCTATGGGAGGCCGAAATCAAGGTAGGTGTGTATAGTCTTAACCTGAGACTTGCATCGCTAATACTTACGATAATCGATAAACTTTGGTTTTGGTGGTTGGGCTTTGACCGATTCTGTGTTCACCACTTCTGGGTTTATCAGAGAGTCGTAGTGTATTGGATGTGATGTCGAGACGGAAGTATCACTCCAGTCATATTGGAGATGATGTCACGCAGGATACGGTACTAGTGCTCTTGAGTGTTGCGCAACCAATCGGGATATTGTGACCAGGTCATGTATATCTGATTATAGAGACTATGTTACCAGACATCCGATATGTGCTTCGGACGGGGCAGACACTTATCCAGCCCCAGCCCTAGCACGTGATTATCCGATACTGGACCGATACGCACAATACTTTGTATACTACGCTTGATACAGATCTATATATTCCTGTAAAAATATTTCTGGAGAATTGGGTAGGCATG